>BQNB010084102.1:0-28850 GCA_026074375.1 Tanacetum coccineum
AAGACAAATTGGTGTCTTCACACCGTTTCAACATCTTTTCTAAATGGGCTAGGCACGTAGAGAAAGAGTCTCCAAAGACCGAAAAGTCATCCATAAATACTTCCATCGTTTTTTCAATCATATCGTGGAAGATTGCCATCATACATCTTTGGAAGGTACCAGGAGCATTGCATAGCCCAAAAGGCATGTGACGATAGGCAAATGTTCCGTATGGGCATGTGAAGGTTGTCTTTTCTTGATCTTTTGGGTCAATTGGGATCTGAAAATAACCCGAGAAGCCATCGAGGAAACAGTAGTATTCGTTTCCTGCTAGTCTTTCGAGCATTTGATCCATGAATGGTAAAGGGAAGTGGTCTTTCCGGGTGGCTTCATTAAGTTTTCTGTAATCAATACATACTCGCCATCCCGTGACCAATCGAGTAGGAATCAGCTCATTCTCTTCATTTGTGATGACAGTCATACCTCCTTTTTTAGGTACACAGTGTACCGGGCTCACCCAAGGGCTGTCAGAGATGGGGTAAATCAATCCAGCGTCAAGGAGTTTTTCAACCTCCTTCTTGATAACATCGTGGATTTTTGGGTTTACCCTTCTCTGACTTTGCACAGATGGTTCATAGTCCTCTTCCATTAGAATTTTGTGAGTACAAAATTCTGGGCTAACACCCTTTATATCGGAGAGTTTCCAAGCGATGGCTCGCTTGTGGGACTTAAGAACCTTGAGAAGTGCTGCCTTTTCCTCATCTTTTAAGTCTTTAGCAATTATGACAGGCAACTTATTGTCGCCTTCCAAAAATGCGTATTCAAGATGGGGTGGCAGTTCCTTGAGTTCAACCTCGGGAGGTTCATCAATGGAAGGTTCAACGGTTTTAGCTTCACAGAGTTTGAGCTCTTTCCTAACTTCAGGCATATATTGTTCATGATTTGGGAGGGGGGGTGGTGGTTCACTGTTCAAAATTGCTTCTAGAATCAGGATGTCCCCCTCAGGATCCTGATAAGTTGGATCAACTTCAGATGAAGTTGGATCATCTTCTAGAGCAAGAAACGAATCTGCTTCTTCAAATAAAAGAAAGTCACTGTCCCCGAAAGGAGTGAGAGTTGGAGAAGCAGTAGAAACAATAGGCTCAGAATATGGAGTGGGATTGCCACTCGCGGATTGCCACTCGCGATCACGTTTGAAAATCCTAGGACCTCTTGAGAATACTCATCACAAGCCATATCAATGACGTCGATTTTGTGACCGTACATGATGTTGGAATCAGGCTGTATTATCTTGAAGTGTGGGTCAGATTGAATGTGATGGCTTCCTTGCCAACACGAAGTGTATCTCGCTTCGATAAAACTCGTATCAAAGCATGACTTGTTTTCAAGAAACAATCGCCGGAGATTAAAGGTACTCGAGGGTCTGGTTCAAAATCAACAACTACTAAGTCAGCTAGGGAAAAATTTGAATTTTCCCACATTACAAATACATCTTCAGCTATACCGATTGGTTTTAGTGATCGAACGGTCAGGCCAGATCTAAGTCATTGCCAGTCGGGGCAATTCAGGAAGAGATAGATTGTCTCCATACAGAATAAGGCATGATATAAATGTTCGCACCAAAGATCGGCCAATGCGTTGCATGTAGTAATACCCCGGTAAAATTCACATGGAACTCAAATCGGCCAGGGTCTCGCAATTTCTTATGGTAACTTGTTTAGGAGTGACCGCTGAACAGTTCTTTATTCAAAGGATTTACTTGCCAATTCGCTCAATTTTTCTTAGTATCCAATCAAAGTCTTTAAAGTTGAATGCAACATTAGGCATGAGCAAAAGGCTCGTAAAGTGCTAATCCTCGAAACTTAAATCTCAAAGATTTCATAGAATTTCTCGATTTTGGTCGTTAGCTATTTTCCTGTCGCCTTCAATCATTTCTTCTTGATGGAAATGGAATTGATGCTTTAGTGAACAGGATGAACACCAGAGCAACCATAGTCTCAGGATTTTGATTACGAGACTGAATTTGAACAAACATGAGGTTGTACGTCTTCGGTGCTACCGTTATTTGCAGGAGGCATCGTGTCCTTTGTCAGCCCCCCCTCCACCGCGGGCACAAATGTTGGGGGGGGTGGGAACAACTAAAAAAAAACCACCCCCACACCACCCGGGGAACGGGGGGGGGGAAAAATGATGTATGGATTGAAGCTTTAGGTCTTGGAATGGTAACAACCACTGCGGGTAGTGATACCTTTTAAATTCTTCCTTGGGTTTGGTAACAGTGTTACAAGGAAGAGTTCGAGAACCGAAGTATAGCTGTATTACAGTAATAAATTTTGAAATCTTATCAGTCAAATTTGCAATTTGGATTGCAGGTTTTTGACCTTTGTTTTTGCATGTTTCTCATACTGCATCATTCGGCTGTGACTATCTTTCAAAATCTGTTTTTGACACACCGTGTGTCTGAGGAGCAGGTCCTTGATGAGCTACTGGTTGATTAACTACTGGTTGATGAACCGGAGGTCGATAAATCTGACCTTGGTTGAAATTGTTTCCTCTGTTTTGATTGAAGTTGTTTCCTCGATTGAAATTGTTTTGATTATTTGCATGAGGATTCTGAACAGGAGGAAAACCAGGAGGTCGAATCTGATTTGAGACCATCGGAGGTCGATAACCAGAATTAGCTTGGTTGAAATTGGCCGCAGCGGCCTGGGACACATACTCTTGGATATTGTCATGGTACATGTTGCTGTTAGTGGCTGGACAGTTTTGATAAGAATGACCTCCCCCACAAGTTACACAACTTTGTTCAACCGCTTTTACGGGGGCGGAAGCTGGGGTTTGGTTCTTTCTATCGAGAATTAATGCCCGAACCATGTCTTTGAGTTCAGCAACATCAGATGAGATTGCTTGGGTGGAAGAGCTTGTACTCATTTTAGCTACAACAGCTTTGTTTCTTGACTGACGTACTTTAGACTTGCTCTCGATGATTTTTAAACATTCTCGAGGCATTTTGTCTAAGAAGTTACCACCGGCAGCTGAGTTCAATGAATCTTGATCATTTGAGTTTAGGGCATTATAGAATGTATCGAGTTGATGCAATTCTGAAAACCCATGATGAGGGCATCCCCTTAAAAGATCATTGAAACGATCCCAAGCCTCATAAAACGTCTCATCAAATTTTTGCTGAAATCTCGTGATTTCATTTCTGAGATTTGTCGTTTTAGAGGGAGGGAAGAATTTGTTAATAAATTTCGAAACAAGATCATCCCATGTTTCAATCGACCGAGGGGGTTCTTTTTCTAGCCAAGGGGGTTATTTTTCTAGCTCATATCGGGCTGCCCCTTCGAGAGTAAACGGAAACGCATAGTTTAACGCGTATTTGGTACGTTGGTATCTTAATGGTAGAAGTGATCTTGTTGCATATAACGGAATGTGAGCATGTGGGTCTCTTTATCAATTTCCCAAAAAATTGCTTTGTTTTGGACTGATTCAGAAGGACCATGCTTGATCCTCAATTGTGTATTTGCGGTGTTTTCCGGAATATCTATCGCATCCCTCGTAACCTCGGTGGGATGCTTCGAGCAGTTGCGCCATAGAACGATTATCGCCATAGTAAACTATGGGAGGATTATCAGGTTTCTCAAGATTAGATGAATTCTTTTTAAACAGAAGGTGACGGACAGGAGGTCTGCGAACTGAAATACGGGCTTGAGACCGAGTGCGCATGCACAAAATAGAAATATAAAAAGAAAATTTACACTAATTTTTTTTTTTTGGTTTTTCAATGATTTACTTCACAATTGGTTTTAACGGACAATGAGATAAGACAACTTAAACCAAATAATCTACTTACTTCACGGTAACTCTCAAAAAGATAAACTCACAGGTGAGCGGAGGAGTAGGAATAGCGCGAAGCTTATTTCTCCTTTCGGGTCGTAGTTCCTAGAAACCAACCCTCCTTATACCACTTTATAGTTCGTTAACTTTTCAAGGTGAGCGTACGTGTTAAGAGACACAAAAGGCAAGTTTTTAATCTTTTTTCGAGTTGGTATCCAACAAGTTCACCGGAGTTATTATGAGAATACATCAGTTGAGAAAATATCTATATTTTTGGTATTTTAACCAATTTGGGAATTTTTATTTTCTTTTCTTATGGTCATGTTTTTTAATATTTTTGGTTTTTCTTTGGTTTTTATCTGTTTATTATACTAAAAGAAATGGAAAAAATTTTTGTACTTTTTTATATTTTTATATATTAAAGAAAATATTCAACAGTTTCGAAACATAATTGCTCAAACGTAAAGATAAACGGTTTAACAGTCCTTCCCCGGCTGCGGCGCAAAAATTGATTGGTGATAGTCACACTATTATATATTTTAATATATTTAATAGAATAATATAAAATATATAAATAAGTCTAAAAATCAACAAGAGCAATGATACCGAGAAGTAGTATAGAATGTTCCCGGGTCGTTTATCCCCAACGAGGCTGGAATGGAAAATCGATACAATCGAAGATTTGAGTTTGAAGGAAGGAATTGATTTGGGAGATTGAAAAAGTCAAATTAAACAATAACAAACTAAAACGTTTAAGAAAAACCTAGAAATTACGAAATTAAACTGAAAAACGGAAGCAGCTACCGAGCAAAGGGGAAAAACCTTAATTCTTTAAAAATAACCCGACGGAGAAATTTTTCAACTTCTAAACCTTTATCTACGGGACAAATAACGATGAATGAAAATGAAACTAGACCGATACGGAGTTCGTTTGACCCAAAAAAGAGTCAAATCAACATCCCGTACCGAGACCGTTCTTTAAAAGATAAAAAGTTGTAAAAATGACCCTACGAAAAATTTTATATTTTTCCTACAAACTAGATGACAAAAGAAAATTTTCTAAAAAAGCAAAATATTTTTTTGATAATTTTTGTATTTTTTATGAATTAAACAAACTTTTAACTAAATTAAATTAAAAAAAATATTAAACGATTACGAAAAATTCTGAAAAATTTACAAAAAATACTTTACTCTATAAAGTTCCTACGAAAAATGAAAAACTCAAAGCAGCTTAAGAAATAAGCCCTAAATAAGCTGTTTTCAGCTTATAAAGCTTAAAAGCCAAAACCACTATAAGTATTATAGCCCTTGAGTCTTTAACGAAAAAGACCCAAGGGCGCAGTGGTAAGGTGTGTGAGTAAAAAGGGGATGTATCGCTTGGTCCCGGGTTCGAGTCTTGCTCACCCGGGCCAAGTGTCTTCCCCTTTTTTTTTTCGAAAACTCAAAGAAGCAAAGTTGTTAAGCTCGTGGGGCTTAACAACTTTGTCTTCTACACCTTTTCACGAAAAGCACTCAATCAGCTTATAAATAAGCTTAAAGTTGGCAGAAATGCTTAAAGGGCTTAAAAGCTTAAAAAAACTAAGTCTTTTTGGACATTTGGTCGAAATAAGCTAGGATCAAGGCTAAAATAAGCTGAGATGGGCTAAACTAATCTAAATAAGCTTAAAAGTCTAAAGGCTTAAGGCCTAATAAGCTGTAACAGCTTATTATGACAGGGAGCTTAAAACAAGCAAGCTTAAAGGGCTAAGAAGCTAAAATGGGAATTCAAATAAGCTAGCTAAAGGGAAATAAGCAAACTAACTATCTAACCTAACCTAAAAAGCTATTGAGAGCTAAAATGAGCTTAATGGCATAAGCTAAATAAGCCTAAAATAAAATAAGCTGTCCCTACAACTAAGTTATGCTAAAACAGTCAAAAGGCAAGTTTTGGCTTAAAAATAAGCCAACAATTAAGTAACCAAAGTCTGAAACTTGAGGGCTTATCTAAGTGCTTATGTATCTCTTAAAATAAGCAAAAATTGGGCTTAAAAAACACTAAATGAAAGAAAAGGAGCTTGAAATTCCCCTTTACACAGGGGAGATTTAAGCTTAAAATGAGTTGCTTACTTGGACCAGCTTGTTAAAAGCTGTCAATATAAGCTCTAAACAATAAAATAAGCTTTAAAACAGATTGAGTATATGCCAAACTGGCTTGGCACCAATTTTCAGTCTATAAAAAATCATTTTTACTTGCTTATTTTTGATGGTGAAAAAGGTCTTTTGGTTTTTAAAAACTGTGACCAAAAGGGCTTGGTGAATTTTGATTTACCAAAGTCAAAAGACAAAGGGCTTTTGACAGCCTTTTTTTTCACAAAAATACTAACTATTGGAATCTTAACTCACATCTTTCAAGTGCTTATCTAAAGAGCACTTGGGATTTCATAAAATTCTATAAGATTTGACAATGGATTTAAAAACTTTGAAACACCACTTTTAAACTAAAAACTTTCTAAAAACAGTTTAAAACTAGCTTAAAAAACTTAAAGCTAAAAGCTAACAACATACATCTACCATGGACAAATCCTTTTTGACCCGTTTTCATGGTTATCCCAAACACCCCTTTACTTTAACTGTCCCAACCTTGTGGTACTTAAAAACTGTTTAAACAACTAAACCAGCTAAAACTTTTTATCTACTCACACTAGTTTTCATCTACTTAAGCTACTTAAGTAATAAAACCTATAGCTTATTAAGAGGAAATAGCTACTTTCTCTCCTAGATATACTACTTAAGTGACATTTTTAATGAGAGAAACTGAGATTACACACATTAAATCTAATGAAAACTGAAAACAGCTAGAAATTAAGTCTGAACAAACATATTTGAAGAGAATGAAACAAGATTGAATAGAAATAAGCAATTGATAAAGCTAAAATTAAGCTAAAATGAGGCTTGAGAAATTAAACCTGAGAAATTTGTTGTCTCAGAACCAAAGCCACTCTTTCTGAGTGAGTGGCTTAAAACCTGAACTTAATGGCTCCCAAAGCCTCTAAACCTGAGTCAAAAGCTCAATAAGCTTTTGTTAGCTTATTACTCCTTAAGCTTCCAAACTTGACATCAAATGATCAATTATGAATTAAAATGAATTGAAAACAGTATTTAAGAGCTTTTAACAAGTTTTAAACTGGATTTGAGCTTATTAACAAGAATAAGCTCAAATGAGCTTATTGGAGCTTATTGAAGTAAAAATGGCTATTTATTGAAAACAAAGAACAAGTAAACTTTGAGAACTGAATATTATTTCTCAATTGAAGAAGTACAAGCTGAAAGAAAGAGAGTACAAATGCTTGAAGCTAATTGCTAAAAAACTTGAGAAAAATGCTTAAAATTACGAAAGAAAAATTACAAACTGAAATTAAAACTTGCTACTTCCTTGTTCATCCTTCTTCTTCTTTTATAGATGTGTCCTTGTGTTAGTTGTGTGAGAGGGGGAAAACAAACACATCCTAGCCCTTCAATCTCATCAAAAATCAATCTTGGTCGTCGAAAAATGCTTGGGGAGATGTGGGATTGCCAACTTGGCAATCTCACAGCTGGGAAAGTTAGTGGAGGAGGGGGGAGGTGAGTACCCATGGGGGAATTGAGTTGCAGGGTAAAAGGAGGGTGGAGAACCCGTGATTGTGTTGGGGGGAAATTTGGGCGGGAAAGATTGTTATGAAAAAAAGAGTGACAGGGATGAGTTTGTGGAAATGGCAAGGTTGGCCCCTCTAGGTTATATCTTCTTTTGCACAATTCGTCCTTGTGGTTATATAACTTTTGGGGACTTGGCAAAACAAGTCCCCAAGAGTTATTTTTACTCTTGCATACACTCGTCCCACTTTGGTGTACAAGTTAGGATAGTTGGCAGTTATGCCCCTTGTAGTACACTTTGGCACATTGGCAGTCTTTTCCATTCCGAGTCTGGTTTTGTCGTTTTGGCTTTGTTTTTCTAATACCCTCGGGTATTAGCTATCTTAATGAAAGTTTAATGTTTGGTTTGTTTTAAAATCAATTTCTTAATTAATCGTTTATTGTTTAATTATGTTTATCACCTCATACTTGTTTATGTGTTTGAATATACGATCTATCATTCAATTGGGTCTAGTGATACCTAAAAAGTAATCTAGATACCGGGATAGCTCTCCATATCATGTTTTATATTACTAGACCAATAGGATCACAAATAACGTTCTGTCTTTGTCTTTGAATTATAAGCTTAGTTGGGCCGGTAGGTGACCCGTTTATGTTTGAGCAATCATGCTCTTAATTAACTGATAAAGATTTGAATAGTGGACTACCAGTATATAAAACACCGTCAAGTAATAAGTGAGTAAAGTCCCATTGGGCTAGGGTTTAAACAGGATCACCACTGCTTTGATTCCCTAAGATAGATTATAATTAAACTAAAGGATGCTTTATGCGGATGCGTTAATTGTGACAGGATTAATCGTGTCTAGGTCTTAGGATGATGTCCCACCTAAGTCTTAAGAATGATATGCCGCTTCGAGATAAGTAAATCATTGCACTAAAACAAACAAACCGACATTGAACTGGATTTAATATGGCTAATACAGTTTTCTATCATTTGGCTTGTACCGCTTTTTTATCTTCTAATTTTCTTCTTTTGTGTTTATTGTTTATTGAATTGATATTTGTCACCACCAAACATGTGCCAGTCTCTCAGGCTGAAAACCCCCGTAAGCTCCTTAAAAATTTAACACTAGATCTTCCTAGATGAGTAACTACACCTAGAATTGCCAATCCACTAACAAGCTTTTAAAACCTGTTAAAGATAGAATCAAGTGATTATGAGCTTGAAGCATTAAAGTTTTCATACTGTTGCTTCAGCAAGTCCTTCTGTGTCTTCTTTGTTGCTTCATTCCCTCCAAAACTCGACTTTAATATCAGCTAACATTGATGAGCATCAACATACTGATCGATGAGGTAATGTTGATTTTCATTAGGCCATTTTTTTGTGCCATGAGCAGTAGACTTCTGGCCTTTACATCATTCTTTTTGCAAATCTTTTCTTCAGTAGTAGAGGGCACAGTCATCTTCAATGCTGTTGATGGACCAGATTCTGGTGCTGTAACAGGAATAGGTACCCACGAATTTCCATTCTCAATTACCTCCCATAACGCATAATCCTGGATCTGAAAGTACTGCTTGATCCTGATTTCCCACATCTCATACTCCCCGAGTTTGAGCATGGGAAGCTTTGCCAACGCATTGTTCTGAGAATTTTCCAACTCCATTGTTCCTAGATCAAAGTTTCTCAAAGCACAGGCTCTGATACCACTTGTTGATCCCACGCCTTGATCGATTCTTTACGTAGTAAAGTGTTTGTCACCTTGGAAGAATCCAAAATAACAAAGATTGAGACTTTGTATGTATACCAAAGTGTATGCGGAATCTACACTTTGATACTCTAGAGGTGTTTATCAATAGAACAGTAATAACCAAACAAACAATGAACAATGAAGTAATAACAAACTGCTTCAATATTATTAGAATAATAATACGAGTACTCTTGTAGTACTGGGGTTACAACCTTGAAGCTATCACAATCTTTTTCTAAAAGTATTCGTCTAAGTATATATATATCCTAAACCTAGGATCTCCTTTTATAGAACACAAGGAGTCCTTTACAAAGATAACTACCTATCTTTTAGGATCAGTTACCAGCATCCCATAATAATCTCCATGCATACTTATCTCCAAGTCAGCAGCTTTGACCATCAGCAGTATTAACTCTTTCTCCTAGCAGTATTAACTAACACCAGCAGTACTAAGTTTGTACTAGCAGTACTAACTCCATTAGTACTGTTAGTTATACCTTGGCAGTATTAACTCTTGAAGATTTATTCCTAACATCCCATATGCGAATTCTCAATGTTATCAGTATCAAGACTTATGAACGATACGGATACAACTACTTGAGAGAGATAGTTCTACGCCGTGCTGACTACAACGAGTACAAGATCTCAGAAAAGGATTTCAAAAGTCTTCATCCCAACGACTTTGAAGAGTTGAACATCCTTCATATTCAAGGCAAGCTCGACTACCTACCACAGCAGGACAAGGTTAATTTGCACAACGCGGTCAGTTTATGGACTAGAAACATTGTCATAAGGAAACGTGTCGAAGACTTGCCGCTGGGCATTGAGAGCTATCAAACTAAGCTTAATCTGGAACAACCTAATTGGGATGCATCTGATTTTCCTTTCAAAGAAGATTACACCATTGTCAACAAACCCAGAGCAGTAATCTACAGAGACAGGGATGATAATAATAAGATGATGAGAATAGATGAGGTGCACAAGTTTAGCGATGGAACGTTGATGAGAATTCAGGACAAGCTAAATTTCATGGTGAAAGATTTCAGGCTGTTCAAATTCAATAAGGGCATGGAGACCAGGAAATGGACTGAGGATGACAAAAGAAAGAGTGAAGACTTTATCGAGGTGATTGAGAAAAGACTAAAGATTAGGAGAATCTTTCAAAGTCTGGAAAGCTTTGTCGGTGGACGACTAAGAGATATTGACATCGTCACTCCGACACTAAGGTCAATATTATCTTATTGTGAATAATATATCTTGTACAATATAAGTAATAAGTAGTATATCTTTTGATTCTATGACCCTCAACGATTGAGGGGGAGCATTAATATGTTTCATACACGGCTTGTGAATAATTGGCACACTTTTCTCCCAATTTTTATAACATATTTAAATCAATTGATATCCAAAATGTCAAAGGGTTTAAAATTTTTGATAAGGGGAGAAAATGTGATTAAAATATGTGAATAATAAAAATGTGATTATTAAGACTCGTGTGTATACTCCGCCCAAACGTGCTAAACAATTTCGAATACCGATGCACATTTTAAGGGGGAGCGTTTATGAAAAGTAAAAACAATCGAGGTACAAAATGCTTTGATATTTATATCATAAGTACCTTAATTGAATTTTCAATTGGTTTTATGGAAAGGAGAACTGTACCAAAAGACTAACCATGCATTTTACTTTATCGGAGATATAAGGTTGGTAAGGTTAGGTACAAGTTCCAATGATCCAGCCAGAACCGGAGGGATCTGCCCAGGGACAATCCACTAGTTAGTGTAGAAGTCCTTAGGTATGACATAAAAAAGGAGAAAAAGTGAGAATAAGGGAATAGTGCCGACTGAGATGGAGCTAGTACTGGAATATACCCAACAAGGTTCTAGTCATGAAGTCTCGGTAAGCACTGAAGGGGTTGAAGAATTAAAAAGAATTGTAAGGATAAAGGGTGTAAAGAAAGAAGCCCTCCATACACTTAGGCAGAAACCGGGTCAATACATATGCTGCCAGAATCACTAAGATGATTGCTGACATTGAAGACCGACATCATGGACCCAGTGATGCAATGCACAACCCTCCCTAGCCACTCAGAATCTCTCAAAAGATTTCTGTTTCATTTCTCACGGAGACTAAACACGTAATCTATTGACTTTCTCACTCCGAGTTAGTTGATATTGAAAAGGTGGCAGTCAGCTCCAGCCTCCGATCACTAAAACCAAAACGCACTATCGAGTCTAGAGCCAAGAGATCATCAATTAATCTCGTTAGGACACATTGCCAATTCTCTTGTCTTTCACACACTGTGGAAACAAGACTATCCTAAGAGTCCTACGCATTATCCTTGTGATATTGCCAGAACATCCGAGTGAAACGAAGGTTTTTCACAATGAAGATGGAAATCCTGCTAGAGCCAACATCAAACAAGCTCTTGGTAGGTGACTTGTGCGATTCTACAAGAATCAAACTTGTGTCAACTGGAAAGAAACGATGGTGCGATTCTACGTGAATCAAACTTGTTCCAGTATATGAATTGACGGTTATTGAACATTTGACAAACAATCAAAACTCTCGAAGTGTTACAAAATATTTTCATAATTAACACTTAGACTGATTTTTTCAAATCAATTTTCTCTTTATTGCTAACTGTTTCATTACAGGATTTGAGATGAAGGAGGGAACGAATACTTGATCAAATCACAAACAATCTAAAAGAATTATGTGTAGTAAAAATTTTGTGTGTGTGGGAGTGAAAAAGTTGTGGCAAAACTCAATCCAGCGTATTAGTTGGGCTTTTATACCCAGAATCAATACGCTGTATTGGTGTTTGATAAATACGCCGTATTGGCGAGTATTGTTGACTTAGTCAACTTCAGTTAAAAACAGTGGATACGCCGTATAGGTTTTAACCTAATACGCCGTATCTATTCTTGGAGACCAATTTTTCTAATTTAAATAAAGCAAAGAAAACGTACCTTGGCCTCCCGTAACATCCTTGTATAAACACCATCCTTATAATACATTTTAGGGTCGAACGGAATGCCAAACGGCACATATAAAATTCATAATGATATAAAATATGCATTCCGTTTAAGTTAATAATTCCAAATCACGATATTTACATTTAGTTTCATGACAAAACTTGTCGTTCTGAAAGTTTTATTGATTTTATTGTGACTTGTTTCAAAAAGCATATTTGACCCTTGTGTAATTTCATTACCCTCCGAAGACTGTATTGTATCGATCTCATTATCATCATTGTCTTTTTCCGACTTTAAATCATCGGGATGAATAACGTTGAAGGGGAATAGATCATTAAAGTACAAAACGTTTTGTTCCTCTTCATCATATTCAGACAATGATTATTCATCATTCAATTCAAATCATCGATATTTTTGATGTTTTTAAAATTGTGTCAGTTGATAAATCCTAATTTAGACGTAAAGCATCATTGTAAACAATGGCTTGAAATTCATTCACAAAAATTATTAAAGAAGTCTAAATCCATCAAACAACTGACTGTTAGGCCTTAGGTGATGGAAGTGAAGGCAAATTGACTTTTTCATTATCGTTTTTTCCGAATCCGTTTTCAAATCATTGGTAGACATAATTTTATAAGAAAACAAGTTTTTGTCAAAAATTATCATGTAATCTTCATCATCAGAATCGTCAAATGAAATTCTAAAGTCTATTTCATCGTTAAGAGAACTTACCGTGGGTTCACAGAAAGTGTTTTTTCAGATGATACCCCGTCATTAAAGGCTATAGCTGGGAATTCCAGTTTTTTCAACGGATCTGAGGTATTGAATATCTCATCAAACTCAGATCTTACCATACTTACAGTTCCCAGTTAAACACTTTCCCACGTTTTCAAGCTTTTTCTTCCTCGAGCCTGATGTATTCCTCCATAGTAATGTTCGGATCATCCATCCTGTAACAATATTACTAGAAAAACTATTAAATAATCAATACGTCGTATCCAGTGAACTGAATACGCCGTATTACACAAACAAAGTAAGCAAATAAGTAGGAATATAAACTACTCTAAATTACACTAATCTAATTTACACTACTCCTAAGGGTTAGATCTAATGTTAAGAACCAAAATATAAAATAAAAATCGAGATTAATTTTCACTCCCCGGCAACGGCACTAAAAACTTGATGTGTCGTTGTGTGGTGTATATTTTTATGATTCAAGTTTTAAATTTATATTTTGCCGACTTAACCAAAAACAACACTTTAACGGGCAGTGTACCCGGTCGGTGGTAGATTCGTAGTAAGTAGGGTGTCCAACACTTGAAGCGAGGTTAAATCTCTCAATTTATTTATATTTTGGTTATCTAATCTAAGTCAAACCTATGTTAATCCTATGTTAGTTCTAATCATAATTCTAACAGGGAAAAAGAGGGGTTTCAGCCTGAGAGACTGACACGGGTTTGGTTGGTGACTACAATTAATTCAAGACACTTTAACCCACACAAGCAAATTAACAGAAGATAAAAGAGCGGTCGAGCCTTATAATAGAAAATTGTATTAGCCATCATTAATCCGATTAGAAGGTTGGTTTGTTTATTCAGTGCAATGATTACTTATCTCGAAGAGGCATATCATTCTTAGACTTAGGCGGGACTTCATCTTAAAACCTAAACACATTAATTCTGTCACAGTTAAAGCTTCCGCATAAAGCATCCTTATTACATGATTATAATCTATCTTAGGGATTAAAGCAATGGTGATCTTGTTAAATCTTAGCTCATAGAGACTTTACCCACTTACTGCCTAATGGAAATCTATACACTAGTAGTCCACTTGTCTAACTATCAAATGGAATCAGAACATTATTTATTGAATTGTCTAGATTCACCTACTAGTGTACATGTTCAATAAACCAAAGGCAATTTATGTTAACTAGTTAAGCCAGAAACGTATCCTTAGCACGATTTTAGAAGGACAATATTTATGATCCTATGATTCTAGATGTATAAATCACTATATGGAGAGCTATCCCGGCATCTAGATTACTTGGTCCGTATCACTAGATCCAGTTGAATGATAGGTCGCATACAAAAGCACGTAAACAAGTATGAATTGATAAACATAAACAAGCATGCAACGATAAATTAAGCAATCGAGATATAAACAAAACCAAACATTCAGATCTTTATAATAATGGCTAATACCCGAAGGTATTAGCCTTCAAACATCATAATTAATACAAGAGTAATTGTTTTAGCCAAGGTAAACTAACCGAGTTAACGAATGATACCAAAAACTGAACGATTACAAAAGTATAAGAAATTACACATTGTCTTCTATGGATTGGAATGCGTTGCAAGACCTCTTCTGCTCTTTTTCTCCTCTGAAAATTGACTTTTGTGGTTTAGGTATCGAGAATATGATTTAGCACACTTAAAACTCATTTTTGAGTTTTGTATTTATAGGGTCTGGAAGTCGGTTCGATACGGCGTATCCAAGGGATTGGATACGGCGTATTGGAGTTTCTTGGAGTAGGGACCACGTTTGATATCTTCCAGAATATTCACATAATATATCTTTGATACGACGTATTGACTTCTTCTGGATACGGCGTATTGATCTTCATTTTTTGTGGTTTTTGGTGAGTGCAGGCACGGATACGCCGTATCTTCCTTAATGGATACGGCGTATTGGTCTTCAGAATAGTAATCTTTAAAATATCTTCATTTAAGCTCCAGAATGCGCGCCTTTTGCTAATATTCACCAAGTACTCCATAATTACTGCAATTCTCAAATATAAACGATTAAGTAACAATTATTTGTAATAATTATACAAAATGAATTAAATACATGAGATAAATGATGCTATAAAATAGACATTATTTGATGTCATCAATATATATATGTATATGTATATGTATATATATATATATATATATATATATATATATATATATATATATATATATATATATATATATATATATATATATATATATACACATATATATATATATATGTATACATATATATATGTGTATGCAGCATAACACATATAAATATTATATATATATATACGTATATACATATTTTATATATATATAATACATCTTGATTTTTTATTATCCAGCTATCAAATATATTTTATTGTTTAAATATCATTTCATTTTTAAAAATGAAACTAATATTTTTATATTATATATACATATATTATATATTACATATATATATATAAACATATATTTATACATATATTATATATACATATATATAACATTTATATCTTTATATATATATATAATATCATATTTACATATATTATATTACATATATATATATAATATATTATATATTCATATTATATATACATTTGTATTAGATGTATATATTATATATAATATATATAATTATTATATATTATATTATTATATATATATATATATATATATATATATATATATATATATATATATAGGGATGGGTTCTAGAGAAAACCATATTTTGCTGGAAAACCTAGAAAATCAAACAGATGCACTAAAAAAACTAAACAGATGCCCTAATTTTTTTCGAGAGAGTTCGCAGCACAGTTAGGCATCTGTTGTATTTTTAGGGCATTGTTTGAGTTTTCTAAGTTTTCCACCGAGATTAGTTTTCTCACGATCCATTCCCTATATATATATTCATATTTTATATATATATTATATATATTTATATATTTATATTATATAGATATAATTATATTATACTATATATATATATAGATAATATATACTATATATATATATATATTTATTTATATGTTTAATATAATTATAATAATACATGTATTATTACGCCTCTTTTATCGGGCTGAACGGGGTAAGTATAAAATCTTATCGTCTTAGTATATCCTTGTTCAACCGTTTAATCTTAACACTTATCATTTACAAAAGTTGTCTTTTATCCTTTAGTTGAGTTGACACAAAATAATTATTTCACACTATTTTCTAAGTGTGACATTGTTCATAAAATTTCGACATGACCCGTTTGTTTGAAAATGGTTTCCAAACCTTAAATTTTAACACTTTCCACAATTTTTTTTCCAAAATTCCAACAAGGTACAAAAAGTCCACTTTTGAAATTCGATAAACCACATTCGACTAAAATTATCCATTTTATTCATTTTAACTATTTTCCTCTTTCGTACATATCCGTAAACTCATTCATCCATCCTAAAAGTTCAAATTACTAGGTTTTCACCCTTTGGGCTTAAAAGCCCAATGTTAGTCCGTTAACCTGAAAGCCTTTTACATCAACATTTTCGATCCGCTTTATGTTTCATAGTTAAATTACTAGTCATTGGGCCTTATGGCCCATTAAGTACTTAACATTTAGCCCGATCGTTAAAACAAAGTCCATATCCTTTTTATAATAGCCTAAACTATTTCAAAAGTCCAAAACTTTATGTAAGTCCAATCCAATATATATATATATTATATATATATATCATATTTATATTTATAGATATATTGGATTGGATCTTACTTAAAGTTTTGGACTTTTGAAATAGTTTAGGCATATTATAAAATGGATATGGACTTTGTTTTAACGATAGGGCTAATGTTAAGTACTTATGGGCCATAAGGACCCAATGACTAGTAATTTAACTAATGACCTTAAAGCGGATCGAAATTGTTGTTTGTAAGCTTGTTATTCTACGGGTTAACGGACTACATCTGGGATTTTAAGCCCTATGGGGCGAATAACCTAGGTAATTTGAACTTTTAGGATGGATGAATGAGTTTACGGATACGTACGAAAGAGGAAAATAGTTAAAATGAATAAAATGGATAATTTTAGTCGAATGTGGTTTATCGAATTTCAAAAGTGGACTTTTTGTACCTTGTTGGAATTTTGGAAAAAAATTGTGGAAAGTGATTAAAAATTTAAGATTGGGGAAAACCTGGAAACCTTTTTCAATACGAACGGGTATTGTCAAAATTTTATGAAAAAATGTCACATTTAGAATATAAAGTTGAATAATCATTTTTAGGTCGAACTTCATATAGGACAAAGAAGACTTTGTAAATGATAAGTGTTAAGATTAAACGGTTGAACACGGATATACTAAGACGATAAGATTTTTATACTTACCCCGTTTATCCCGATAAAGAGACGTAAATAATAAAGTATTATTATATTATTATTATACATATAATTAATATTATATATATATATATATATTATATATATTTATTATATATATATATATATATATATATATATATATATATATATATATATATATTTATATATATATATTAAATGTATATATATATAGGATTGGGATGTTGGGAAAAACCTTATCTCGGTGGGAAAAATTAGAAAACTCCAAAACAGGTATGCCTAAAAATACTAAACAGATGCCCTACTGTGCGGCAAACTCTTCCTCGAAAAAAATTAGGGCATCTGTTTAGTTTTTTGTGTGCATCTGTTTAGTTTTCTAGGTTTTCCAGCAAAATATGGTTTTCTCTAGAACCCATCCCTATATATATATATATATATATATATATATATATATATATATATATATATATATATATATATATATATATATATATATGATATATATTTACATAATATACATGTATATATATATTTTGTATAGTATATATATGTAATTTATATTTTGTAACATATATATATGTATATATGTATATATATATATATATATATATATATATATATATATATATATATATATATATATATATGTATATATATATATATGTATATATATATATATGTATATATATATATATGTATATATATATATATATATGTATATATGTATATATATATATATATATATATGTGTATATGTGTATATATATATATGTGTATATATATATATATATATATATATATATATATATATATATATATATATATATATATATATATATATATATATATATATATATATATATATATATATATATATATATATATTATATTTTGACATCAAATAATGTCTATTTTACAAAATCATTTATCTTATGTATTTTACCTCATTTTCTATATTTTTACAATATAATTGTTATTTGATCGTTTATATTTAGGAATGCAGTAATTATGTGAGTACTTGTGTGAAATATTAGCAAAAGGCTCGCATTCTGGAGTTAAATGAAGTTATTTTGAGATATTTTCTGAAGACCAATACGCCATATCCATCAAGGAAGATACGGCGTATCCGTGCCTGCACTCACCAAAGACCACAAAGGAAAGAAGATCAATATGCCGTATCCAGAAGAAGTCAATACAACGTATTCAAGATATAGTATGTGAATATTCTGGAAGATACCAAACGTGGTCCCTACTCCAAGAAACTCCAATACGCCGTATCCAATCCCTTGGATACGCCGTATCGAACCGACTTCCAGACCCTATAAATACAAAACTCAAAAACGAGTTTTAAGTGTGCTAAATCATATTCTCGATAACCTTAACACAAAGTCAAATTTTTAGAGGAGAAAAAGAGCAGAAGAGGTCTTGCAACGCATTCCAATCCATAGAAGACAACGTGTAATTTCTTATACTTTTGTAATCGTTCAGTTTTTGGTATCATTTGTTAACTCGATTAGTTTACCTTGGCTAAAACAATTACTCTTGTATTAATTATCACTTAGACAGAAACCGGGTCAATACATAATCTGTCAGAAACACTAAGTTGTTGTCTGACATTCAAGACAGTCATGGACCTAGTGACGCTATGCACAACGCTCCCCAGCCACTCAAGGTCTCTCAACAGACTCTTGTTTCATTTCTTACGGAGATTACACGCATTTCTATCGGCTTTCTCACTCCGAGTTAGTTGATATTGAAAAGGTGGCAGTCTACTCTAGCCTTCGATCACTAAAATCAAAGTAAACCATTAAGTTTAAAGCCAAAAGATCATCCATAAATCTTATTAGGACACTTTTCAAAATTATGCTTGCTATCTCACACAATGTGAATAACGAGAAATATATTAAGAGTCCTACGCATTATCCTTGTAATTTTGCTAGAACATCCGAGTGATATAATTCACAGTGAAGATGGAAATCCTGCTTGAGCCGACATCAAACAAGCTCATGGTAGGTGACTTATGAGATTTTATAAGAATCGAACTTGTGACAACTAGAAAGAAACGATGGTACGATTCTATAAGAATCAAACTTGTTCCAGGTTATGAATTGACGATTGACGATGAATTTTTGAAATGATTAACACTCTCGATGTGTCATAAAATCACTTTAGCAAGTGACACGTCGATTGATTTTTCTATTTCAATCGGTGAGACAGTAACTCACTGGTTCACTCTTAATGTGATGTCTGCTTTAAGACATTCCGGTAATAAGAACATGCTGAGTTTGATGAATCTAATGTAAATGTGTTAGAAAGATTATATACTTTAGATGGAAATCCTATCAAGGAGATTCTTCTTAAATTAAATCTTCCAGATCACAAGTCGATCCTCACAGATTAGAAGGTTACTCTAACCAAACACGGGCGAATGATAAAGCAATATTCGTCCCCCTGTTTTATTGCTAACTGTCTTAATGCAGGATACTTAAAGATGGAGGTGAAGGTACCTGATTCTGGCTGACTCACAAGATTCATAACTACATGCTCATACCCGACCGACAACCATAAAGACATCATGAAAGCTCAAGTACATGTTTCAAGACTTCTGCTACTCTGATACCGTACATCTTTCTTGAAGTGACGAAGTATTAAAGTCAAATAATTTTAAAGAAGTTTATGTCACTCTGATACCGAACGTCTTTCTCGAAGTGACGAAGTGTTAAAGTTAAAGAATTTCAAGAAAGATGCAACATTAAAGCTTTTCAAGTCAACAATCAAGAAAGGTATGAGCATGTCGGTCCAGAAGTCACAAGTTCACAAGAGGGCAAAGTTTACAAGATGGCGAAACGAGATTATGCTTGGTTGATGATCTCAAGGTGTTCATGATCACACTCAAGACAAGCTAAGGAACAAGCTCAAGACCTAAAGTCTATGATCACTGCATCAAATCACAAGTTAATGAATGAAGTTAAATGAGCTCAAGACTAAAGATAAAGCATAGTATGCTAGGTTTAAGTTTTTGTAAAATGGAGCGACCTCCCTTAGGGGGAGATTGTTAGGAACACGAAAGTGTCGGTCGCTTCTATAGATAACAGTCATTAGCTCGTTAAGTAATTTTTGGAAACTTACATAGTTAGTTAGACTAAGGCCCATGGATAAGTCCATTAAGCCAAGGCCTATCCGCCTAATGTAAGGTATATATACACCTCTCCATGCCTTAGAGAGGTGGTTGGTTGGTTGTATTTTCACATAGTTATGCATTTTATGTTCTTGTCTTTCTCTCTCTAAAATACTTTCTTCCTTCCCACTTTCTCTCTCTAGTTCTTGTTGTTAAAAGATATCTAATATTCTTCACTACGTACTAACACCTTTAGCGGTTCAGATCATGAAGATGCAAATGAACACATTGAGAAAGTTCTTGAGATCATCGATCTATTCTACATTCCAAATATCACTATAGACTAAGTGATGTTTAGAGCATTCCCTATGTCCTTAACTGGAGCCGCAAGCCGTTGGCTAAGAAACAAACCAACTGGTTCGATTACAACTTGGGATGGTCTTAAAACTAAATTTCTGAACAAATATTGCCCACCTGCTCGAACTGCAAAGAAGATGGAGGAAATCAACAACTTTCAACAAGAACCAGATGAAAACCTTTACCAAGCATTGAAGCAAATTAAACAACTCTTGATGAAGTGTCCTCAACACTATTTAACAAAGATGCAGGAGGTAATCTTTTTCTATAATGGATTGGGAATTCCTACTCGATAAATTCTTGACTCAAGAGGTGCAATACCATCAAAGACTGCTGCTGATGCAAAGGTAGCCATCCAAGAAATGGCTGAATACTCTCAAAAATGGCATAATGGAACATCTAGGTCAAGAAGTACTGAAACTTCTGACGGATTGGCAGCTATACAAGCACAACTAAACAATCTTGGGAGAGAGATCAAGAAAGTGAATGAAAAAGTCTATGCTGCTCAAGTTGGATCCGAACAATGCAAAGGACCCCACTACACCAAACATTGCCCACTAAAAGAAGAAGGGAAAACCCTAGAAGAAGCTTACTACACGTAATTTGGTGGACCTTTTTAAGGAGGGGGATATAGAGCAGCAGCTCCATGATTCTATCAAAGGAACAATGCGAATCCTTCATACCAAGAACGAAGGCAATCTATGGAAGATACCCTGAGCAAGTTTATGAGTGAATCAGAAAAGAGACACGAAGAAAACTCCAATTTGATTAAAGAAATCCGAGCTTTAACGGATGCTGCCATTCGAAACCAAGGAGCATCTATTAATATTTTAGAAATCCAAATCGGGAAAATGAGCAAGGTACTAAAGGAAAGAGGATTTAGAAGTCTACCTAGCTCTATTGAAGCAAACTCGAGAGATCAAGTCAAGTCGATTTCAACTACTATTGAAGTTGATTCATACCCAATACGCCGTATTGGATCTTACCAATACACCGTATCCACTGGACAAAATCATACACTCGTGTACGAGACAAGACAAACGACAATTCTGTTTCCAAGTCGTTTGAATGGTTACTACTGTGAAGAAAAGAAGGGATCATATGGACCAGAATTCTCAGAAGCTTACTCTGAAACTTCCCAATCCTTATCCCAAAAGGAGAAAGACCCAGGGAGTTTCACTTTACCTTGATTTATTAATAATGTTTGCTTCGATAATGCTCTTGTTAACATAGGAGCTAGCGTTAGTGTTATGCCTCTCTCGACCTACCTTAACTTAGGATTAGGCGAATTAGCTCACACTAAATTAACATTTGAATTAGCAGACAGGACTGTGAAATATCCAAAAGGAATAGCTAAAAACATACTAGTAGGAATTGGTAAATTTACTTTCCCTATGGACTTTATAATTCTAGATATGCCCGAGGATATCAAAGTGCCCTTGATCCTCGAAAGACCCTTTTTGTCTACTGCCCATGCTAAGATTGATGTTTACAAAAGAAAGATTACTTTAAGGGTCGAAGAAGAAAGGATTGTTTTCACAAGTGTTAAACCTACTAGTAGTTTAAATAAGAGGGTCTACATGTTAAGTTTAAGAGAAAGAATGGAACTTAATTTAGAAGACAGGCTTATGGGAGAGACTTTGGTGTTAAATAGATCATTAGACCCTTTCTTAGAGGATTACATTAAATTAAATGATCTAAATGAACCATTTGAGCTTAGGAGAAATCAAGGTGATGATTTAATGCCCACCATTAAGGAAGGTGGGGTAATTGAAGAATTTAGAAGTAGGGATGATGAACTTGATGCTGGAATTGATGATTACCCTAGTTATTGCGACTATGATAAGAAGATCCATATAGATTATGCCCACAACTTAAAGTTTAAGATACTTGTGTATAACACAAAAGCTTTGGTATCTTGACATTGTTGAGTATATTGACACTTTTACTCCCCCTATACATGTGCATCGATATTCGAAAGATGTTTTGCACATGCAAGGATAGGACTTAGCATTTTGAATCAATCGAATCATTAGTTATCCGGTTTACATTAAGTCACAATTTCTCCCCCCATCAAAAGTAGCCACTTTGTATGGTTTTGATCTATAATGGACTTAAAATGTATTGAGCTCCCCCTCAAACATTGAGGTGAGCTAACTGAGCACAAATATCAAGTGAATATTAAAACTAAATCTGAAACATACCGAGATAGGAGTGATAAATCAAACCATCTGAAGACGTAGGTTGTGGCTCATTTCAATCTTTCTGTAATAGAATCATGCAACAGTGCGTCCAACTTGACCTGCACAACTGTTAAGTATATCTGATTCTCCCCTCAAACAAAGACCCGGGTATAATAAAAAGGTTTTGGTCATGTCTGAATGGTAACATCCGAACAGGTTTGATAAAAACAAAATGTTTAATAGAAAAATGTTCGGGTCTTAGACAACTTCTTGCTGTGAAGAGAAAATAATGCACTGAAACGTACATTAAATCTCTGGGTTTAGACCGGGTTCCAGTCTGAAATAACTGCAAGCCATACTACACTAATTTTTTTTGACTTTTTTTTTTTCAAATTTACACAAATATACAAAGGATACCATGATTTAGCATTCAAACATACCAGATATCCCCTTGGAACCAGCCTTTCGATCACTAAGTTTGCAATCAGGAACCCTATAGAGATCATATAACTTTTGGAACTAAACAAACGCTCGGGAAGTTTTCTAAAGGCTCAACAATGGGTTCCATTATCCTAGTTAAAGGACAGTTATCATACAACCAAGAACATGTCATCCAGTGGGTTCCACTGGGCTAGCTACACAACCAACAACCTTTCCAGTTGTATCTAAGCTGTCCTGTAGTAGTGTTCACATTATGATTTCTGGTTTTCTTTCCAAACCTTCTTAGAATGATTACACACTATGTTTGGCTGGGGGGTTTTGGTATTCACAGACTTCAAAGAACGAATCACAAACTGATTATGATCAACAACATGCAACTTCCTATTGTGATCTGCTGCTCTCCTCGCGTTCACACTTCTACTGGGCAAGATATGATGGTTCCGAGTGTGGCACTTTGGCATAGGTTTGCGAGATTCAGTGGCAGGTTTGGTTCTTGTAGACAGATTCACAGGAATATTAGGCTTCTTGTTTTGTTGCACTGGTGGTTTCTGTCTGGGTCTATTTGAAGTCCTAGGAGGTTCCTGAAAAGTAACTTGCTTTTTCTTAGGCAACGGGGTTGGTTTCACCCAGTTGGCTCTTTTTGGAGGTGGAACGTACTTTGAACTGTTGGTATACATCCCTGAAGCAAGCACTTTGGGTGTCTCAGAAGTTGAAGGTCCACTACTTGTTTTACCAGTCACTTGGGCTTTCAGCTTGGTATTTTCAGCAGTTAAGGCACTAAGCTTTTCAGTGTACGCAGTACGTGAGTGAGTATTCGCCTGTGACAGTTCATCATACCGTCTTTTCAGACATGAACGTTTTTCAAACCTTAAGGCCATCTAGCTGAATCCTAAGGGAGGTAATCGAATCTTTTACAATTGAATCTGTCAGTTTCTAATGCCTGATGTCACTACTACCTTCAGTGGAACCTACATTCAACACCTTCAATGATGCTGATCTGAGCACTAAATTCCCTGAAGTGTTCCCATCTTTTCCCTGAAGCTGTTTTCTAACTTGTTAATTTCAAAAATGCCATTGGAGAGCACTAGAAGTGTCTATGCAAGTTTATAGTTTTTGAAATTTAAGTTGTGAAATCAATTATGGGTCCTTTGTAAATGAGAGTTACTTTCCAGATATAATGACCATCTTTTGTTGTTTTAAAACTCCAGCTTCAGTTTCAAGACTTTAGTGTGTTCCCTATCGCATGCAGATCTAAGATCTTCGCAAAGGCAATTCGAACTAGGGGGCACAACAATATCGTGAAGTAAGCACAATAGAGCAATATCTTTTTTGTCTTAAACAGTCCACAATTACGCAGTCATTATATTGATTAAAATATTTATCTTCTCTATGGTCAGGTTCTTGTTATCAAGAACACATCATTCATACTCCGCAATCCCAATCATCAAAAATCAGTACAATATTCTTTACATCATTGAAAATTGGTTCATTAGCAGATTCTATGTGTTTTTTAAATGGTCATAAAATGGTACCAGTTGTTGTTCAACAAACTGTTTGGCATAATCAAAACACCATTCGGAAACATAGAGTGGTTTTTGTGTTGTTCGTTCATTTATGATACCTTCAAATTGATGAAAAACAGCATTAACCTTTTGAAGATGAAACAGAACTTGACTTGGAGGTGGACGATTATGAACAAAAGGAGTAACAGGTGTGGCAGGGTTACTAGCATTACTAGCAATTTCATTGGCGGGAAGCCAATACGCCTGTTCTCGGGACAGTTCCTGTTGAGGAACAAACTTAAGGGCATTTAGCTTCTCATAGAAGCCATTCTCGGGTCGAACATGCCCTGGTTTTTCGTTCATCTTTTTCATGCTAACAACTTGGTGAACCAAGACCTCTTCACTATCCCATATACTAACGGGGTGGTGAGTTGGATGCAAAAGGGTATCAGCATCATACAAAACAGGTTGAGCACGCTTGGCCATATAACCTAGACCTGGGTTACGGGTACCTAGGATCCGTTGTGCAAGTCACGTTGCGGCTTTAGGATTTCTTAGAAACAAGAATAGTGTTGTTGGTCATGTTAAATCATTGCAACATATCTCTGCAACTTTGTTTAGCATTTTAAACAAACCTATTTCATCTAGATAACTACTGCTAGAATCCTTTTTCTTAGATAAAATCTTTCCTTTTCATATTGTAAAAATGCAATTGATTTTTTCTTTTCCTTAAAGAGTGGATTTAAGCAAATCATTTTTCTTGCACAACTCATCGTACGCATATTACTCTGAATCACTAGGCTTGTTCTGTCTAACTTGTTCAAGATTCAAGTTGACCTTAGTGGGTATCTAACGACATATTTCTTGCTTTGCCATTGAAGAAGCTCAATTTTTTAAGTCTCGATTTCCAACATTTACTTGGTTAACCTTAGCAAGTCCGGCTAGTTGGGTTTGCAAGTCAGTTTCAGTTGGCAATCATAGAAACTTTATCAGATGTGTCCGCGATACATCAGTTGGATCATTTCGGGCTTCGTGTCCAAGAATATACCTGATGATACGGGATCGATTGTCACAATCTCAGTCTCAGCATCGAGTCCTAAATTTTCTTCCTGGTGGCATCCTCCTGACTCAACTGAGAATCCACATTATGCAAGATTTGATTGTATTGGAGTGTACCTCTTGACTGGATTGTTGGTTCACTAGTGATGACAAGTTGGCCATAAAAGCGATAGCAGCATTGGGGCCTTCATCCACGTCTGAGTCATATGCATCCTCATGATTGGCTTGAAACATGTTTGTTGTATCAGTGCATGAGTTGATCATAAGGTGACGGTGGCATTCCACATCAGCGTGAAAGCTCCAGCTTCAGCATCTAACACATCTCCTTTCTCTTTAGCTTCCATCAGTAAAGCTTTATCTTTGAAGTACTGAGAGTCCATCTTTCTCTTGGGTTCTTTACACTGCCTAGCAACATGTCCTTCTCCTCTGCAGTTGTAACATATCACCTTCTTGCCTCGAGCACCTGTATTACCAACATTACCTGGAGCCTTCCTCTGAACCGGTTCAGTAACAATCTGACCATCATGCACCGTAGCATGAGTTTTGGAGTTGGAAGAAGTCCGGAGCTGGTTGTTGGTTGGTGGAAACTGCTTTTGGAAACCACTTAAGAGATTAGCAATCTGAGTCATAGTGGCCATCAATGCGTCATTCGAAGACTGAGCAGTAGGTTGAGAACTAGGAGTTGAGGGTGATGAAAGAGCAGGTGCAGATGTGGTGTGAGCAACATAGGCCAGTGGATCAACAATACTTGTAGACTGCTCCTGTTTCTTGAGAGTCTTTTTGGCATGAGGCTCGTAGGCTTTGAGATGAGTATAGATCTGAACATAAGGTGTGGTTGAGATATCCATGTTCTGTTTGACATTAGTCACATACTTACCCCAATAGGCCGGAAGGTTGTTGACAAACTTGGTGTTCATCTGATGAGTTGGAATGTTGAGCTGAGTAATCTTCATGTCATTCACAAGCTTGTGGAAACGCACAAAGTAGTCATGAATTGATTCGTTTCCAATAGCACGAAAGCGTTCGTACTCATCAAACAGATCTTCCTTCCTTTGTTGAATAGTCCTACCTGATCCTTGCATGAGCATCTCCACATTATCCCAAATCTCCTTTGCAGTGCTTGTTTGATTTAGGTTGTTGAAGATGTGTCTGGGAAGACCTTGACTAAGAATGATTTCAGCTTGAGTATCAGCCATCTCAAGTTTGTTTTCCTCTTCATTGAATTCAGAATCAAGTTTCTTCCTCGGTGCGGGCACAATAGTAGAATCAGTAGGTGGAGGATCAGTGATCATAGGGTGAGGTGTAGGTCCATTCTGGATAGATTTCCATATCAGCTTGCCATTGGGTTTGCCTCGAATGTACCTGTGTATACGAATCTTCCAAGAATCGTAGTCACTTTCAACCAACATAGGTGGACGAGTATCGGTACCCGCTGCATTTGTTTCTTCATTGGATCCCATTTTAATTTAAGTATGAATGAACGGATCGCAAGTGATTGTTGATTTGTTTGATTTGTGTTTATGTTTTTGTTGTTGTTTGATTATTTGGTTTGGTTTTCTAAATATTTTCCGCTCGTTCGGTTATTGCTAGTTCGATGGTCTTGTTCGGTCCAAAAAGAAAGCTAGTTCGATCCTCTAGTTCGATTGGTTAGATCGGTTCTAAATGAACGCTAGTTCGATCCTCTAGTTCGATTGTCCTTGTTCGATCCTTGAGTATAAGCTAGTTCGATCCTTGAGGAGTTTGCTCGTTCGGTCCACACTGAGAATGCACTCGTTCGGTCCTTAAACAAAGATGAAGCTCGTTCGATCCACAAGGGAAGATACTTGTTCGATCCTCAAAGGAATGATACTCGTTCGATCCAAACTAAAATCTTGCTCGTTCGGCTATCTCTACGAAGCAACTCGTTCGGTCTACACAAGTACTTAGCTCGTTCTTTTCTTCTTTCCGTCCTTGTGTTTGTCTTAGCCACGCAAGAAATGACTATGACGAAACGCTTGTAAGCCAAGGAACAACGCCGAACCAATGAGTTCATAAAAAAAACGAAATCACAAACACAACACACTCGAATACAATACACCCCCGGTTAGCTCTTGATACCAATTGTTATAATAAGAAACACTAGCTAACAAAGAAAATCCGGAGGTCGGGGAGGATTGAACAAATGTTTAGCCATATTATTAGAGAGAAAGGAAAAAGATGGGAAGAGGTGTGTGTCTAGAGAGAGAAACAAGAACACACACTCTTTTTACAAAATGAATCCTCACCCCTCCATGGAAGTATGGAGGGGGTATATATAGGTCAAGACAAGGGACACTATACTATCTTAACAGTTATAGTCCCTGTAGTTCTTGCCTAATGAAAACTAATGTAATTCCGATATGTCACCATATTTTAAGGCTAACAATCTTCCCCCAATATGTGGACATATGGAATTACTTACAATGTTCCTATCTTGTACAAATACAACATAAATAACGTCTTCCAAAGCGCTTCCAAAGCTGAAGATGTCTTCGAAGTTCTCCTGGTCTTGAAACTTGTACTCCAGCTTGGATCTTCATTGTCTTTACTTGTACAGGAACCATTGTAGTATGCATGAACTGGATTAACTTCCCCCCAATTCATGCAGCATGTCTTGAAAAGCTTTCTTCATAGACTCCTTTTTGGCGAAGTTTCTGAATCAGCTTCCCCCCAAACCAACATCCCTATCTTAAGCAGGTTCTGAAACTTTGATGTAGCTCCAACCATCTTCTACTTGTCATCGACGTGCACAGCGGAAATTTGTAGAAGTCAAACCACACCAACGACCACTGCTTCTTGTCATTAGGGCTTGGTGAATATTCGTTCGGGGGTACATGCGAGAAATCAGCAACAATTCTTCTCACATATGCATAATACTTCACAAACCATACTAAGTAAAGTAGTCTACACTACTTCCC
>BQNB010084103.1:0-28849 GCA_026074375.1 Tanacetum coccineum
TATCTTGTGCTATTGATCTTGAAGTAACACGCCCCGGACCCTTATTCCGCTGCGACCCAATTTGGGGGTGTTACAATAGTTCTATGTTTGATGCTAGACATGAATTATGCTTTCTTGAATTTGTTTCTGATATGAATGTGAGTTCCAAATCTAAGTCTGTTATGAAAGATTAAAAGAAAGAAGAATGGAAACCTACAGGAAAATTGTTTACTAAAATTGGATATAACTGGAGACCTACAGGAAGGACTTTCCCTTAGTCAAAAATGCATGCCTTTTAACTAGGATTACCGCCACTAATAAAATGCCTCTTAGGAAACCCATTCCTCTAAAAGTAGTTGCACAAGAATTTGTAATAACTAAGTTTTATACTAGGAGACCTAAGGTGCCTAAGACTAATGGTTCTAATAGCAAACCAACGATTGCAAAATTTGTGACTTCTAACAAAACAGAACCCGGTACATCGCGAGGATCCAATACTTCAGTTGCTCTATCTTTTTCTTCTTCTGTCGATCTCAGGTTGTCCAAATTGTTTTGTAGTATTTGGACTCCAGATGCCCAAAGCACATGACTGGAGATCGCTCTCAGCTCACCAATTTCATTCACAAGTTTCTCGGTACTATCAAGTTTGGTAACGACCAAATTGCAAAGATTATGGGTTATGGTGACTATCAGATAGGGAATATCACAATTTTAAGGGTTTATTATGTGGAAGGACTAGGACACAATCTATTCTTCGATGGTCAATTATGCGACTCAGATCTTGAAGTAGCGTTTAGAAAACACATGTGCTTTGTTTATAATCTAGAAGGTGTTAATTTACTATCAGGATCTTGGGAAACCAACCTTTATACATTGTCAATTGGGGATATGATGGCGTCTTCTCTAAATTGTCTGTTGTCTAAAGCCTCAAAGACCAAATTGTGGTTATGGCACCGACGATTGTCACATTTGAACTTTGGTGCTATTAATCATTTGACTAAAAATGGTCTCGTACAAGGTCTTCCCAAATTGAAATTTGAAAAAGATCATATGTGTTCGGCATGTGCTATGGGTAAAAGCAAGAAACAATCACATAAACCTAAATCTAAAGACACCAATCAAGAAAAACTATATCTTTTGCACATGGTTCTTTGTGGGCCTATACGTGTTGCAAGTGTAAATAGGAAAAATTACATCCTTGTCATTGTGGATGATTACTCTCGGTTCACATGGGTGAAGTTTTTAGTATCAAAGGATGAAGCTCCTGATTTTATAATCAAGTTTCTGAAAATGATACAAGTTAGATTGAATGCAACTGTGAGGAACATTCGTATAGATAATGGATCTGTATTTATTAATCAATCCCTACGAGACTACTATGAACAGGTTGGCATCTCTCATAAAACATTGGTTGCGCGAACTCTACAACAAAATGGTGTTGTTGAAAGGAGAAATCATACACTTGTTGAAGCCACTCATACAATGTTAATCTACACACAAGCTCCTTTATTTCTATAGGCTGAGGCAGTTGCTACCGCATGTTACACCAAAAATAGATCCATTATATGACGACGCCATGGAAAAACTCCTTATGAGCTCTTACATGATAGAAAACCTGATTTATCCTACCTTCATGTCTTTGGTGCACTTTGCTATCCAAACAATGATAGTGAGAATTTAGGCAAATTTCAAGCTAAAGCTGATATAGGTATTTTCATTGGATATGCACCCAAAAAGAAAGCTTACCGTATCTACAACCGACGTACCCGAAAAATCATTAAAACCATCAATGTCGATTTTGATGAGCTGACGGCAATGGCTTTTGCACAACTTGGTTCAGGACCCGGGCTTCAACCTATGACTCATGCAACATCTAGTTCAGGACTCGTTTCAAGCCCTATTCTTCGACAACCTTGTAATCCACCACCTAGAGATGATTGGGATCGTTTGTTCCAACCTATGTTTAATAAATACTTTAATCCCCCAACTATTGTTGTTTCTCCAGTTTCAGTCGCTAATGCACCAAGAGTTGTTGATTTAGCCGATTCACTTGTGCCTACATCAATTGACCAAGATGCTCTATCAACAAGTATCCCATCAACACAAGATCAAGAACATTCTCCAATTATTTCTCAAAGTTTTTAAGAATCACCAAAAACACCACATTTTCATGATGATCCACTTCATTAATCTCTTCATGAAGACTCGACTTCTCAGGGATTGTCGTCTAATGTGAGACCAATCCACACTTCATTCGAATCACATGGTAGATGGACTAAGTGGAGATCCTTCTCGTTCTGTCTCTACCAAAAAACAACTCCAGACTGATGCCATGTGGAGTTATTTTGACGCCTTCCTAACTTCATCCGAACCAAAAAACTTCAAACAAGCAATGACCGAACTGTCATGGATCGATGCAATGCAAGAAGAAATTCATGAATTTGAAAGGCTACAAGTTTAGGAATTAGTTTCGTGTCCAGATAAAGTCATGTTGATCAAACTCAAATGGATGTATAAGGTCAAGACGGACGAATTCGGTGGGGTACTAAAGAATAAGGCAAGACTAGTTGCTCAGGGATTCAGGCAAGAGGAGGGTGTCGATTTCGAGGAATCATTTGTACTGGTTGCAAGAATAGAGGCCATTCGTATCTTCATAGCTAATGCAACCAACAAGAATATAATGATTTTCCAAATGGATCTCAAAACGGCTTTCTTAAATGGAGAGCTCAAAGAAGAGGTCTACGTTTCTCAACCGGAAGGATTTGTGGATCAGGACAACCCATCGCATGTGTATAAGCTCAAAAAGGCCCTATTCAGTCTTAAACAAGCATCACTTGCATGGTACGACATACTGTCAAGTTTCCTCATTTCATAACATTTCTCTAAATGTGTAGTGGATCCAACACTCTTCACATGGAAAGCAAGAAACGACTTATTACTGGTACAAATTTATGTTGACGATTTAATATTTGCATCCACAAATACTAATTTGTGTAATGAGTTTGCTAATCTAATGACCACTAAGCTCAAGATGTCGATGATGGGGCAAATGTCATTCTTTTTAAGATTACAAATTTCTCAAAGTCCTAGAGGCATCTTCCTAAACCAGTCAAAATATGCTTCTGAAATTATTAAAAAATATGGTATGATAACTAGTAATTTTGTAAACACACCTATGGTAGAAACGAGTAAACTAGATGAAGATCTATAGGGTAAACCAGTTGATGCTACACTTTATCGTAGCATGATTGGATCCTTTATGTATCTGACATCCAGTAGACCCGACCTTATTTATGCAGTCTGCTTATATGCCTGGTATCGGGCAAAGCCTACCAAAAAGCACTTAAATGCGGTTAAATGGATCTTTTGATACCTAAAGGGAACCATTAACATGGGTCTCTAGTACTCGAAGGATACCAGTATGTCCCTAACAGCATATGTAGATGCAGATCACGCGTGATCTTTTGATACCTAAAGAGAACCATTAACATGGGTCTCTGGTACTCGAAGGATACCGGTATGTCCCTAACAGCATATGCAAATGCATATCACGCGGGATGTCAGGACACTAGACGTAGTACATCAGGAAGCGCTCAATTCTTAGGTGATAAACTTGTTAGGTGGTCTTCCAAGAAGCAAAAGAGCATTGCGATCTCGAGTACAAAGGCGGAATATATTGCCTTATCTAGGTGTTGTGCTCAAATCCTATGGATGCGTTCACAGCTAACAGATTATGGTTTTCGATTCAATAAGATTCCTTTGTACTGCGACAACAAAAGTGTGATTGCTCTATGCTGCAACAACGTTTAACATTCAAGAGCCAAGCATATTGATGTACGCTACCATTTTACAAAGGAGCAGGTGGAGAATGGAATAGTGGAACTCTACTTTGTTCGGACAGAATATCAACCTGCTGACATCTTTACAAACCCATGCCAAGAGAAAGATTCAATATCTTGATTAAGAAGCTAGGTATGAGAAGCATGTCTCCGGAAACGCTAAAACGTTCGACAGAGGAAGAGGACGAGTAAAGGTGGCTACTCGGGGTATATCCTGTATCATATGTACATAAAAAATTCATAAAAACTCAAAAATAATTTTCTTTTAATATAAAATTTTCAAAAACAAAATTAAAAATTAAAAAATCAGAAAAAGATAAAAATATATATCTCTGTCATGTCTTCTGAAAATCGATAACATTTACGGCCTTAGAAATGTCATTTAATAATGATACGAGGCTGTAAATAAAGTTCGAGCAGAAGTTCAAAAGCTTTTAAAACATGCCAAAATTGGCTTGCTATTATGTCCGATAAAAACCCGGCCATCATCTCCAAGGCAAGTATTTTAAAAAGAAAACTTGACCTCTCAACGGGAATTTATTCTCGGGCATGGTCTACTTTATGACCATGCAAAGGCTTGTGTTTACGTTGCAATATAACCCGTGCTTTCTTTGTTAAAATAAAAGAAATCTTATTTTTATGGTGTTGATTTTAAAAATAATATAATCATCTTTCGGTTTCATCTGAAAATCATTTTCTAAGACAATTTTGACCCATCAAACAATGACTACAACTCTTTTAATACAAAATGGGTCAATATTTGAGGGGGAGAAAGTGTCAAATTATCTTCTTAATAATTAATCAAGTAATAATCGGAAAAGGTTTTAAACAATAACGGATCAATATTTGAAGGGGAGTTAATTAATTTTAACTCAATCGGGCCTTATTTGTTATGTGTTTAATCCTTTAGGGGTGTTATGGCAAAATGTGAGACTTATTCTTGATAACTAAACCTTAGGGACTAGTTTTGCCAATTGGGAAACTACACTTTTGCCTTAGGATAAGGTTATTAGGAAAATATAAGTCTTATTAAACCTTAGGGGGCATTTTTGCCAAAACCCAAAAGTGCTTAAACAAAAACACCCCCACCCTCGGTTTCCCTCTCACACGTCTCACACACAAACCCTACCTCTATTGTTGATCTCGAAAACCTCCAAGATCTTGTCTATTCCATGTTTAATCACTAAGAATCATGTCTTCCATTACTACTCAACAAGCCAAACTTGATCTTGAACTTGTCCCCAGGGAGAAAAGGTTAGAGATTGGAAAATGCAACGGGAGAATCAATCCTGGAAAAACTCAGAGAGAACCCACATTTCAAGTTGTCATGAATGCTCTTGCTCTCACTCCGTGCTATTCTGTATTTCTCACCACTATAGATGTTCCAAAGGTTTACATGCACCAATTATGGGATTCTATCCACAAGCATGACACTTCCTATAGGTTCAGAATGGACAAAAAGAAGAAATTCTACCTCAATTTGGAAACTTTCAGAGATATCTTTCAGATCTTCCCTAGAGTACCTGGTCAAGACTTTGATGAACTTCCCACTGATGAAGATATTGTGTCTTTCTTCAAAGAACTGGGTCATACTGGGGGAATCAAGTCAATCACCGATGTTGTTGATCAGATGCATCAACCTTGGAGAACTTTTGCTACTATCATCAATAGAAGTCTATCTAAAAAGACAACTGGTCTTGACAAGCTTCATCTTTCTAGAGTAAAAATCCTTTGGGGAATGTACTATAAGAAGAATGTGGACTATGTTGAACTACTTTAGGAAGATTTCACTTACCAGATTAACAATAGAGGTCACAAAAAGCAAGAGAAGATGTACTACCCTCGATTCACCAAAGTTATCATTCAATACTTCCTTACCAAAGACAAGACAGTCTCCAGGAGAAACAAGATAGGCATGCATACCTCTAGGGATGACTATCTGATAAACACTTTGAGATTCGTCTCCGCAAATGAAGAATCTCAAATTTATGGAGCTTGACTTCCTGTTGGGATTAAAGGACTTCTTGATGATCATTGTTGGGATTAAAAGACCTCTTGATAATCTTAGAGTTACTGCTGCTAAGGTTTGTGTTACTACTGCTAAGCAAAAGTTAGTGCTTATCATTAACTTTAATGAAAAATATGCTAAGTAGTTAGTACTACTGCTAGTGTAACTTAGTACTGCCAGTGTATATTAGTACTGCTAGTTACTACTGCTAGTATATGTTAGTACTGCTAGAGTAAAGTTAGTATTGCTGGTAAAGATTGAAGAAACTAATCTAAGTAGTTACTACTCCTTGTACACAGTTAATCATGTTGGTGTATAAGTTACTACTGCTAGTGTTTAGAGTTAATGCTGCTGGTACAAAGTTACAACTGCTAAAAGATTACAACTGCTGAAAGGATAAAGATTGCTCAGAGAAGATAAAGATTACTTAAAGATCAAGATTACTTAGTTGATAAGGATTGTTATTTATAGAATAGATCTTTAAGAATATTCTAAGTTTTTGTAATGTATTATAAATCGACTAGGACTCCTTGGTGTTTAAAAGGAGGTCCTAGGGTATAGAGTTCTATGTACCAAAAATAAGTTATTCATAGAATTGTTATAGCTTCAAGGTTTTGTAACCCTAGTACTAGTTAGAGTATTCATATTAATATATTAAAGCTTTTGTTTATTAATCTGTATGTTCATTAGAATTACTGTTTCATTGAAGAATTCTTCTTATATTAAAGATTAGATTCCGCATAATCTTTAGTATTATCAAACAAAGTTTCTATCATAGTTGTGTAGGATTTATCTTGCATAACTAAACCTTACACAAGCTAAGGAATTCAAGATCTATTAAAGTGGGATCAACAAGTGGTATCAGAGCTTGTTGCTTTGAGAAACTTTGCTAAGAAGACATGGATCAAGACTCAATACATATGGTGGCTGCATCAAAAGTGCCTATGCTCAAACCAGGTGAGTATGAGCTTTGGAGGATGAGGATGGAACAGTACATCCAGATGGTTGATTATTCTCTATGGGAAGTCATAGAGAATGGTAATGCACCTCCAATAACAAAACTTGTTGAAGGTGTTGAGACTATAATTGCTCCTTCAACTGCTGAAGAAAAGGCACAAAGGAGGTTAGAGCTGAAGGCAAGAAGCACTTTATTGATGGGCATCCCTAATGAACATCAATTGAAGTTTAACTCCATCAAAGATGCCAAGTCATTGCTGCAGGCTATTGAGAAGAGGTTTGGAGGGAATGCTGCTACTAAAAAGACTTAGAGGAATCTTCTAAAGCAGCAGTATGAAAATTTTACTGCATCTAGCTCAGAGGTGTTAGATCAAACCTTTGATAGGCTTCAAAAGCTTATTAGTCAGTTGGAGATTCATGGTGAAAGTATCTCACAAGAAGATGTGAATCAGAAGTTCTTAAGAAGTCTATCACAAGAATGGAACACATATACCATTGTGTGGAGGAACAAGCCTAAGATAGATACATTAAGCTTAGATGATCTTTACAACAACCTGATGATATTTGAACCTGAGGTTAAAGGGACATCAAGCTCAAGCATAAACATACAAAACGTATCCTTTGTGTCCTCAAACAGCACCAACAGTACAAATGGAGCAGTTAATATTGCTCATGGTGCTACAACTACTAGCACTTAAGCTACTGCTGTTAACTCAACAACAATTGATAACTTGAGTGATGCTGTTATCTGTGCTTTCTTTGCAAGTCAACCAAATAGTCCATAACTTGACAATGAGGACTTGCAACAAATTAATCTTGATGATTTAGAAGAGATGGACTTGAGGTGGCAGATGACTATGCTAACAATGAGGACAAGGAGATTCATGAAGAACACTAGAAGAAAGCTTACTGTGAATGGTACTGAAACCATTGGGTTTGATTAGTCTAAAGTGGAGTGTTACAATTGCCACAAAAGGGGACACTTTAAAAGGAAGTGCTTGGCTCCAACGAACCAAGAAAACAGGAATAGGGAGAACACAAGAAGGGTTATGCCAGTGGAGATAACTACTTCCAATGATTTGATCTCATGTGATGGTCTTGGTGATTATGATTGGAGTGATCAATCAGAAGAAGGTCTAACTAACTTTGCACTCGTGGCTTACTCTTCTACAAGTTCTAACTCTGAGGTATCTACTAATTCAAACTGTTCATCATATTGTTTGGAAAATGTTAAAATTCTTAAAGAACAAAATGAACAATTGTTAAAATATTTAAGAACATCTAAGATAAATGATATTACTTATAAAACTTGTTTAGAGTCTGTAGAAGAAAGACTTCTAGTTTATAAAAAAAATAAGTCTATTTATGAAGAAGATATCAAGCTCTTAAAACATGAGATTCATTTAAGAGAAGTAGCCATTACAGTGCTTAGGAGAAAGTTGGAACTGGCTCAAAAACAAAAAGATGAAATTCAGCTAATAGTAGAAAAATATGAGAATTCATCTAAAAGCTTAAGCAAACTAATAGACTGTCAAATAGTTGATAAGTGCAAAATAGGTTTAGGGTATAATGTTGTTTCACCTCCCTATATAGGAAACTTAATGCCTCCAAAACCTAATTTGTCATTCTCTGGTCTAGAAGAGTTTATGAATGAGCCTATAGTTGGTGAGCCTACAGTTAAGAAGCATGTAGTTGAGACTAGTGAAGCTAAGGCTAGTACAGACAAGCCTAACGATGTTAAGAAGAATAATGGTGCTCCAATTATTGAGGATTGGGTGTCTGATAGTAAGGAAGAAGATATGCCTCAGGCTAAGATTCAAAAGAAAATAGTTAAACCTAGTTTTGCTAAAATAAAGTTTGTTAAATCTAAAGAGCAAGTAAAATCTCCTAGGAAAACTGTTAATCATGTTAATCAAAATAGACAAAACACTCATACTCCTAGAGGCAATCAAAGAAACTAGAATAATATGATGTCTCAGAGACTATGAAGTAATTTTGAGATGTCTAACAAAGCTTGTTATGTATGTGGAAGTTTTGATCACCTGCAGTATAATTGTGATACCATCAAAGACAGTTTAATAATAAAAAGATGGTAAAACTAGTGTGGAACTATACTTAAAGGGTGAATCACCAGAATTTTTCTAGAATGACTCACCATAGTTCTAAAAGGAACAAGGTTCCAAAAGCAGTATTAATGAGGTCTGACCTAGTATCACTTACTACTGCTAGACCAGTTAATACTGCTCAACCCAGAACAACAATGAATAGTGCAAGACCAATGACAAATGTTTTTAATAAAGCATATTCAACTATTAGAAGGCCCATTAACAACAAAACAACAACTAAAAATAGTAATTTTAATAGAGGGTTAATACTGTTAGTGGTAAGAATGCTAATACTGCTAGGCCAACAGTAGTAGTTAATGCTGCTAGGCCAAAAGCGATACTTAATGTTGTTAAAGGAAACTAGGTTAATGTTGTTAAGCCCTCAGCTTGTTGGGTTTGGAAACCAAAGACTAAAGTAATAGACCATGTTTCTAAACATAACAGTGCATCAACCATTCTAAAAAGGTTTAATTATATTGATGCAGAAGGCAGATCCAAGTCAGTGATGGCTTGGGTCCCCAAAAGAGACTGATTTTTTACCTTATGTGTAAGGCAATACACAACAAGATTTGGAGGAGAAAGGAGTGATTGACAGTGGATGCTCAAGGCACATGACAGGGAACATGTCCTATCTTACTGACTTTGAAGAAATTGATGGAGGATATGTTGCCTTTGGAGGTAACCCTAAAGGAGGGAAAATCATAGGCAGATATACAATTAAAACTGGTAATTTAAATTTTAAGAATGTGTATTTTGTAAGAGAGTTATAGTTTAACCTCTTTAGTGTCTCACAAATGTGTGACAAAAAGAATATTGTTCTCCTTAATGACACTAAATGTATTGTTTTATCTCCAAACTTTAAGTTAACTGATGAAAGTCATGTTTTACTTAAAGTTCCTAGAAAGAACAATATGTATAGTGTTGATTTAAAGAATATTGTTCCTAAAGGAGGTCTAACTTGTCTCTTTGTAAAAGCCACATCTGATGAATCTAAACTTTGGCATAGGAGACTTGGACACATAAATTTCATAACTATGAATAAACTGGTTAAGGGAAATCTTATAACAAGTTTACCTTTAAAACTTTTTTGAAAATGATCAAACATGTGTTGTTTGTCAAAAGGGAAAGCAACATAGAGCTACTTGTAAGTCCAAAATAGTAAGTTCAATCAGCCAACCTTTACATATGTTGCACATAGATTTGTTTGGTCCAACATTCGTAAAAAGCTTAATGAAAAAGATGTATTGCCTAGTTGTCATAGATGATTACATTAGGTTTAGTTGGGTTTTCTTTCTAGCTACTAAGGATGAGACTAATGGCATTCTTAAGTCCTTTATAACTGGAGTAGAAAATCTAATAGATCAAAGGGTTAAGGTAATTAGGTGTGACAATGGAACTGAGTTCAAGAATAAGGAGATGAATCAGTTTTATGAGAGAAAATGTATTAAGAGAGAATTTAGTGTAGCTAGAACTCCTCAACAAAATGAAGTAGCTGAGAGGAAAAATAGAACACTAATTGAGGCTGCTAGGACAATGCTAGCTGATTTTAAGCTACCTATACTTTTTGGGCTAAAGCAGTTAATACTGCTTGCTATGTGCAAAATAGGGTATTAGTAACTAAGCCTTATAACAAGACCCCTTATGAACTTTTTCTTGGTAGAAAACCAGCTTTAGGCTTTATGAGACCATTTAGGTGTCCTATTAGACTTCTCAATATCATAGATCACTTAGGCAAGTTTGATGGTAAGGCTGATGAAGGATTCTTTGTTGAGTACTCAATTAATAGTAAAGCATTTAGAGTATTCAACAGTAGAACTAGGATAGTTGAAGAGAACTTACATGTCTAATTTAGTGAGAATACACATAATATTACAGGAAGTAGACCAAATTGGCTTTTTGATATTGATGCACTAACAAAGTTAATGAATTATAAGCTAGTTGTTGCAGGAAATCAGTCTAATGGTAATGTAGGTACAAAATCATGTAATGATGCAGGTAAAATGGAGACAGTACATGGAAAAGATCACATTCTGCTACCATTGTGGCCTACTAATCCACTATTCTCTCAAAGTTCAAAGAGTTCTCTCGATGCTAAATTCAAACCTTCAGGAGATGATAAAAAGAAGGTTACTGAAGAACTAGGAAAAGAAGATGGTGATTTAAGTAAAGAGGATGAAAGTAATGATCAAGAGAAGGATGATAATGTTAACAGCACTAACAATGTTAATGCTGCAAGCACAAATAAAGTTAATGTTATTGGTTGAAAGTTAAGCATTGAACTTACAGATGATCCAAATAAGCCTGAATTGGAAGATATTATCTATTCAGATGACGATGAAGATGTTGGTGCAGAGGCTGACATGAACAATTTGAATACATTTATGCCTATCATTCCTATTCCAACTACAAGAATACACAAAGATCATCCAGATGAACAAATTATTAGACACTTGAATTCAGCACCTCAAACAAGAAGAATGACAAAGAATTTAGAAGAACATGGTTTATTTAGTTCAGGTCAGCAAAGAATAAATCATAAAGACTTTTAGAATTGCTTGTTTGCTTGCTTTTTATCATAAGAAGAACCCAAAAAGGTAATTCATGCATTGAAGGATCCAAGTTGGATAGAAGCTATGCAGGATGAGCATCTACAATTCAAATTACAAAAGGTTTGGACCTTGGTGGATTTACCAAATGGCAAAAGGGCTATTGGCACTAAATGGGTTTACAGGAATAAAAAGGATGAAAGAGGAATTATGATTAAAAATAAAGCAAGATTGGTTGCTCAATGGTACATACAAGAAGAAGGAATTGACTATGATGAAGTCTTTGCCTTGTTGTTAGAATTGAAGTAATTAGGCTATTCTTAGCCTATGCCTTAACTAAATACTTTGTGGTGTACCAGATGGATGTCAAGAGTGCTTTTCTTTATGGTAAGATTGAATAGGAAGTCTATGTTTGTCAACCACTTGGATTTGAAGATCCAGACTTCCTTGACAGAGTATACAAAGTAGAAAAGGCACTTTATGGACTGCATCAAGCTCCTAAAGCTTGGTATGAAACCTTGTCAACTTATTTGTTGGACAATGGGTTTTAGAGAGGAAAGATAGATAAGACTTTATTTATCAGAAGGGACAAAGGTGATATTCTGTTAGTTCAATTATATGTAGATGATATCATTTTTGGCTCTACAAAGAAGTCATTATGCACTGAGTTTGAGAAGATGATGCAGAATAAGTTTCAAATGAGTTCTATGGGTGAACTCACATTCTTCTTAGGACTGCAAGTAAAGCAGAGGGAGGATGGGATTTTTATCAATCAAGACAAGTATGTGACTGAGATTTTGAAGAAATTTGGTTTTACTGATGTCAAGACAACAAGCACACCTATGGAAACTCAAAAGCCTTGGCTCAAGGATGAAGATGGTGAAGAAGTGGATGTTCATTTATATAGATCAATGATTGGTTCATTGATGTATCTTACTTCTTCAATACCTGATATTATGTTTATAGTGTGTGCCTGTGCAAGATACCAAGTCAACCCAAAAGTGTCACATCTTTATGCTGTGAAAAGAATTTTTAGGTACTTAAAATGTCAACCTAACTTGGGCCTTTAGTATCCAAAAGATTCACCTTTTAATTTGGTAGCATACACTGATAGTGATTATGCTAGAGCAAGCTTGGATAGGAAGTCTACAATAGGAGGTTGTCAATTTATTGGGTGTAGATTGATTTCATGGCAGTGCAAGAAGCAGACTATAGTTGCTAACTCCAAAACAAAGGCTGAATATGTAGCTGCTTCAAGTTGCTGTGGTCAAGTGATTTAGATTCAAAATCAATTGCTTGATTATGGGTATAACTTTATGCATACAAAGATATATATTGATAATGAGAGTACTATTTGCATAGTTAAGAACCCTATTTTTCATTCAAAAATAAAGCACATTGAGATTAGACATCACTTTATCATAGATTCCAATGAAAAGAAGCTAATTTAAATGATCAAGATTCATACTGACAAGAATGTTGCAGATTTTCTTACAAAAGCATTTGATGTAAGTAGATTTCAATATTTGATTGCTAGTATTGGAATGCTCAATCTTTAAAGTCTTGATTATGAAAATAGTGAGGTAAAAAGAATTGAGAGAATTTGTGAGTTGAAAAACAGAAAGAGAGATGTGTGATAAAAACAGATAGAGTGATTTGGTAAGAAAAAGAATTAAGAGAAGTGGTAAGTTGAAAAACAGAAAGAGAGTTGTTTAAAAACAGGAAGAGAGAATTGTGAGTAAAAAGAATTAAGAGAAATCAAAAACAGACAGAGAGATTTTGTAACCTAAAATGTTAATTTGATGATGAAAAAGCTTATTAGAATGGAATTGGAGTTAATGATGGTGATTCAAAGTTAATGCTGCTAGGCATAAACTTACTGCTGCTAAGGAAAGTTAATGCTGCTAGGCATAAACTTACTACTGCTATGGAAAGTTAATGCTGCTAGGCATAAACTTACTACTACTGTTGAAAGTTAATGCTGCTAGGCATAACTTACAACTGTTGGTGAACGTTAATGCTGTTAAGGGTAGTTTTATAAATACTTCGATTAAGGGTTTCATTCACTCATTTAATTAATTTCATTCAATTATATATACTCTAATCACAAACCCTAACTCAATTTCATCATTCATCATCAAAACCCAACACAATGACGACCCTACAGTTTGCTGATACTCACAATTTAGTTGTGTTTTTGGCTAAACCCGCTGAAAGTAAGGGGTTTGAGCAGATAGTGGATTTTCTTAATGCACACACTATCAAGTATGCACTAACGGTTAATCCTACGATCTATACTTCGTGTATTTAACAATTTTGGGCTACTGTCAAGGTAAAAACAGTCAATGGGGAACAACAGTTACAAGCCCTAGTAGATGCGAAGAAGATAGTTGTTACTGAAGCATCTGTTAGAAGAGACCTTCAATTAGATGATGAGGAAGGTACGGATTGCTTGCCTAATGCTACCATTTTTTGAAGAAATTACAGAATGGATGTATGAAAAAATTTCACAAAAGCTTACTTTCTATATAAGGCATTAATTTCCCCTCAATGGAATATTTCCCTATTCATACTATTTGTGATGTCTAAGTGCTAAGGATACTGCATGGAATGATATTTAGTAGCACTCTGCTTTTGCAATTTATCAGTATAGCCAACAAACTAAAAGTTCAACTTTTCCAAGTATATTTTTAAAAGCATGGTGAAGAACTTGGATAATGATGGTAAATTCTTGATGTATCTAAGGTTTATACAAGTCTTTTTGGAGTATCAATTGGAGGGGATGTCAGGTCACAAGAGGATTTATGTTACACCCTCTCACACAAAGAAGATTTTTGCTAACATGAGAAGGCAAGGAAAAGACTTTTATGTTGTTAGTAACATCATTATTTCCCAACAATGGTAGTTCAACGCTCAAGAAAGAATTGGGGTAAAGGTTCAGCAATGCCAACTGATCCCCATCACATACCCATCATTACTCAACCTTCATCATCTTAACCTCAAAGGAAACAAAAATCTAGGAGGCCTAAGAAGAAGGACACCCAGGTACCTCAGTCTAGTGTTCCTAGTGATCCTACAAATATAGCAGATGAGGCTGTCAATGAGGAGCCTAGTATGCAACTTAAGGAATTGATGGATTTGTGTACCAAATTACAACAAAGAGTGCTTGACCTAGAGAACACAAAGACTGCTCAAGCTCAGGAGCTTACAAGTTTGAAACTGAGAGTCAAGAAGTTAGAGAAGAAAGGAGGATCATGAACTTATAAGCTCAGAATATTATACAAGGTTGGTAGATCTGCAAGAGTAGTTTCCTCTGATGAAGCTAGTTTAGATTTCAGACTCCCCCCCCCCTCTTGTATCAGGTGCGTTACCATCGTCTCTTTCCCCTTTGCTAGGTTACGCGGCATGGATTCGCCGATTGACGAATCAGATCTTAGCTCGTTGTCCTACTGGCGAACCAGTCTAGAAGTCGAAAGGGAAGGCAATAGAAAGGGGTCTCCCTCTCAGGAGGATGCATCTAAACAGGGGAGGAAAATTCATGATATTGATGTTGATGAAGACATCACCCTAGAAAATGTTCATGATGCTGAAATGTTTGATGTAAATGATTTACATGGTGATGAGGTGTTTGTTGAAAAAAAGTTCCTATTAAAGAAGTTAGTGTTGTTGGTAAAGTTAATACTGCTAGCATTGCTACAATAGTTAGTGCTGCCAGAATAACTAAAGATGAAATAACTTTGGCTCAAGCACTGGTAGAATAAAAAAGTGTAAAACCTAAGGTTACTACTGCTACAACAGAAACTACTAAAGGAATTCTTCTTCAAGAGCCAAGTGAATCAATAACAACAACAATAACAATTCTTTCAAAGGACAAGGGTAAAGGTATATTGGTTGAAGAACCTTTGAAGATGAAGAAGAAAGATCAAATCAGCTTTGATAAACAAGAAGCTATAAGATTACAAGCTGAATTTGATAAGGAAGTGAGGCTTGCAAGGGAAAAAGATGAAGCCAATGTAGCTTTGATTAAAGAATGGAATGATATTCTAGCAAAGATTGATGTTGATTATCAAATGGCTAAACAAATGCAAGCAGAAGAACAAGAAGAGTTGAGTATTGAAGAGAAGTCAAATTTGTTTGTACAACTCTTAGAAGCAAGAAAGAAACACTTTGCTATAAAAAGAGCAGAAGAAAAGAGGAACAAGCCATCTACAAGAGCTCAACAAAGGAGTATTATGTGTACTTATAACACCCTGTATTTTCAAGTCATTGACGACGTCAACAAATCTACTATTTATTTATAGGGTTGTACGCGTTTGCTTTTAATTTCATGTATCAAGTTAAATCGCGTAAGCTAAAAAGTATCGTTCAATGTAAACGGGCATCAAGCAATTAAACGATCACATCAATCAAGTATTAAATAATTATTTTGAGAATAATTATGGTCTTTGTTTATTTTATTTTTATCGGTTACGTAAAGTGTTTACGTTTCGCGATAAATTAAGTATAGGCATTCCCGGAACCACAAAAATATTTCTACTATACGCTCTCATAACAATTGTCTATTTTTAATCTAATGATCAAAGTTTTATAAGACTTACCCCTTGCATACAATATACACGTCCCATTTATATACCAATCAAAAATGTATCACATGATTAATTCATTAACTACAATTCCATGATTCCTTCATTTTTTACCACAATTTAAGTAACATTTTTATTTATCAAGAGTTAACCTAGTCAACTTGAATCCTAGATTTCATGGGTTGTTCTATCTATTATGAGACAAAGATTACACATTCAATTAAAGCTGGTAAGGTGTATGTCATTGTTTGTAAGATATACTAGTTATACTATTTGCAAACTTTTTGCCCTCATGTGTTTCCGCCCCCCTCCCCCCCCTCCCCCCCCCCCCCCCCCCCCGCGCTTTTGGACCAAAGGACTTATAGTCTTTGATAATTTATTGTCTCTGTATTAAAATATACAAACTTGCTACTTGAAGATAACACACAAGTAGTTTAATTTAAAATAAGAAAAGGAAGAAACTCATATATTTCTTTTTCTTATCTTTAACCCACGTCAATTACACCCCCCCCCCCCTAAATAAATCATACAACTTATTTTACAACATATACAAGCATACCTACACTATATCTAAGATACCTCAATGTGATTTGAATTATTGGTTAATTATTTAAAATGATTGAAGCAAGAAAGGCAGATTAGGGTTTCTAATGGAAAATTAGGGTTTCAAGTGTGCAATCTTTAGTTTAAGGTCTAAACAAGGGTTTGGGATCTATTTCTCATCATCATACATCAATATAAGGTTATCTATAAACCTTTATGTCTTTACTTTTATCATTTTTATGAGTATATATGTTTTATATAGCTAAATCACCAATTAGGGCTTTTAAATATGTTAAAAAGATAACTTACTTGTGTATGCGGTTATCGAATTTGCAAATTTTTTTATGTTATGTTGTTGTATAGATATGGAATAATGAAAATTATGAGTGTGGATGTGTTAATGTTCGTTAAAGCATAAAAAGTTATATATGTTTATTGTTAAAAGTGTACTTAAGAAAGTTTAAGGTTTTAAGCCCTGGTATGAACATGTTATCTTGGATTTAAGGACAAATTATGGACGTATGGAGATATATTTTTTTAGGACATAGGTATTTATTAAGAAGTTGTAAAGAAATTATGGTTTTCAATTTGTTGAAGTGAAGTATATAAACAAACGTATATATTAAACTTATATTAAGATACAAAAGAGGCTGTTTGAATTAGAAATCCAAACAGTAGGGTTATCATTTTTATAAAATATTATGCCTCATGACGATTCCAAAATGATAAGAAACTCGAAAAACCGGAATAATAACAAAAAGATACGCTAATTACGAGTTATACGTTAATTAAAGGGTTTATAAAATAACAATTTATAAAATTATATTAAACAGAAAAGTTGTTATTTTTAACAAATTATACATAATTTTTGGATTCCAAAACAATTTAGAAACGTAGTTTTTGATTAAAAACGAAGAAAGTTTTTGAATTTTCGCAAGTTTATATACTTAAAATGTATAAAAATATTTTTATAAAACTATTTTTTAAAAAATTACTGTTCAAGACAGAAACATTAATTTTTGTAAACTTTAAATAAATAGAAATTTCAATTATGAGAACGTGCTCGAAAGAATCGCTAAAAACAGAGCTATAACGAATAAACTACGACATTTACGACAATTAAAGTTATAAAAGTAATTTTATAAACTATGAACAGTAAAAGTTACTATTCATCAGCAGACCCAACTTTATAAAACAATGCATATATCTTTTCAAGTAACAAAGTCAGGCTCGAAGAATCGCTAAAATCGGGATTAAATCGGAATAAGTTATTACATTACGCGTTTACGCTAATTAAAACACAAAAAATAGGTTTTATAGTTGTTCCTTGAACAGTAAAAACACTATTTTACAACCAGAATATTGAAATTTTAAAAAAGTAATATTTGATTGACTCATCGTCTTAATTCGAAAAGGTTGTACATAGAAACGCTGATGAAACGGGTTTTTAAAACGAGAATGTTATGCTAGTTTTACTAAAACGTAATTATAAAACGTTTTCACTTTATAACAACGATTTCTAATATTTCAAATAGACGGTGCACGAAATATATAGAATTATATGTGGTTATCAAAGTACTATATTACTAGGGAGTTTCATAATGAGGCCTCTTTGGGGTGGTGTATCGACGAGTTGTTGGATTTATGATTTAAAGTGTCCTAGCTTCTCATACGTCACTACATGACCTCTTAAATTATGATAGCCCGAACGATAGTATGATGTAACTAACATAGACTTGTATATTATGTTAGTTAATCAAATCGATTAGTGCTTATACGACCTATGTTAATTAGGTTGCGTTATAGCTATCATGTTACGTGACGCGCTATTGTGATATTTGGATTTATCAGTAACTCAAGGTCGAGTTCATAGCGAAAAACCCCACATTTTACATGGTTTTATTTTATAAGTTTTGGGGTGGAAAACATGCATTGTTTTATAACTAGACACAAGTGGATACTTTTATATTATGATTATGTGTTGCCTAAGTAGCGATAACCCAATCTGAGCTCATTATCATGAACTGTCAATTACTGGACTGTGAGCGCGAGTGTTATGAATAGATCTATTGGGTTTGACAACCCCGTTCGGTTGATTAGCTATTACTAGGCAAACGAATGTATACCCATGGTCGGTTTAGGGATGTTTCGGGTTTTAGAACATATTATGGGCAATGTGGGCAATGTTTATTGCCATATATTTATGTCGAGCTTCAGTGTCTGAGCTCTAGTAGCAATCGTAATTACATTTTTATGATTTTTTGGGAATCTGTTGTTTATCATTACATGGAAATCTTGTGGTCCAACTGTATAAGATTTATCAAAAACCTATGAATTCACCAACATTATTGTTGACGTTTTAAAGCAATGTTTTTCAGGAGGTCAGTAAGCACAAGGTGCAAGCGATACATTGGTGATTTTGTATTTGGGATGACATGCTTAAAGATATGGTTACATTATATTTTAGGAATCATGTATTATGAACTAGTATCTTTGTAATATGGACAATGAAGAAGTTAAGCTTCGGGCTTTTTGTAACAAATGTTTGTTAAATCCAATGTATCAGTTTTAAACGACTTTTAATGGTCGTTCTATATATATCTTGTGTTATTGATCTAAGATGTGACATGCCCCGGACCCTTATTCTGCTGCGAGCCATTTTGGGGGTGTTACAGTACTTACCTAAAGAATATGGTAGGATGGAAGCCCACAGACTTAAAGAACAAGTCCTTTGCCAATATTAAAGAATTATTTGACAAAGCTTTCACGAGGGTGAACACCTTTGTTGACTTCAGAACAGAGTTGGTGGAAGGCACTGAAATGGAAGAAAGTTCCAAGAAAGCAGAAGTAATGGAAGAAAGTTCCAAGAGAGTAGAGATAGCATAAGAAAGCAATTCAAAAAGAGCAGGAGATAAGCTAGAACAAGAGAATGCAAAGAAGTAAAAGGTGGATGATGATCAGGAAGCAACTAAGATGAAAGACCTCATGAAAATTATTCCTGATGAAGAGGAAGTAGCAGTTGATGCTATACCTTTAGCTACTAAGCCTTCAAGCATTGTTGACTGGAAGATTGTTAAAGAAGGAAAGATCAGCTACTATCAAATTATAAGAGCTGATGGAAGTTCAAAGAGGTACTCGGCCTTTATTCAAATGCTTAGAAGCTTTGACAGAGAAGATTTAGAAACTCTGTAGAAATTGGTAAAAGCTAAGCATGTGTATACAAGGCCAAAAGAGGGCTACGAGAGAGTGTTATAGGGTGATCTAAAGATAATGTTTGAACATCATGTAGAAGATACAGTGTGAAGGAATCTACGAGAAAACAAAGTGTTGGTTTAGAAGCTATTTGATTCTTGTAGAGTACACTTTATGAGGTTTCAAAGTCTGCATGTCTTTATGTAGGTAGAGAAGAGATATCCTCTTACACCTGCTACAATCACAGAGATGCTGAATAAGAAGCTACAAGCTGATCATTGCAATGAAATGTGTTATCAACTCCTTAAGCTCATCACAAAGCAACTCAAGAATCAATGAAGTGTTTGGAAGCATCCTCCTAGTGATTAATGAAGCTTTTAATGAAGAAACTTGATGATTTTGAAGATAAATATCAAGTTTAGGGGAGGATTGTTAGGATTAAAAGACTTCTTGATGATCTTAGAGTTACTGCTGCTAAGGTTTGTGTTACTACTGCTAAGCAAAAGTTAGTGCTGATCATTAACTTTAATGAAAAATATGCTAAGTAGTTAGTACTGCTAGTTCATAGTTACTACTGCTAGTGTAACTTAGTACTGCTAGTGTATATTAGTATTGCTAGTTACTACTGCTAGTATATGTTAGTACTGCTAGAGTAAAGTTAGTATTGCTGGTGAAGATTGAAGAAAATATTCTAAGTAGTTACTACTGCTTGTACACAGTTAATGCTGCTGGTGTATAAGTTACTACTGCTAGTGTTTAGAATTAATGCTGCTCAAAGTTACAACTACTAAAAGATTACAACTGCTGAAAGGATAAAGATTGCTAAGAGAAGATAAAGATTGCTTAAAGATCAAGATTACTTAGTTGATAAAGATTGTTATTTATAGAATAGATCTTTAAGAATATTCTAAGTTTTTGTAATATATTGTAAATCGACTAGGACTCCTTGGTGTATAAAAGGAGGTCCTAGGGTATAGAGTTCTATGTACCAAAAACAAATCATTCATAGAATTGTTATAGCTTCAAGGTTTTGTAACCCTAATACTAGTTAGAGTATTCGTATTAATATATTGAAGCTTTTGTTTGTTAATCTGTGTGTTCATTAGAATTACTGTTACATTGAAGAATTCTTCTTATATTAAAGATTAGATTCCTCATAATCTTTAGTATTATCAAACAATGTTTTTATTATAGTTGTGTAGGATTTATCTTGCATAACTAAACCGTACGCAAGCTAAGGAATTCAAGATCCATTAAAGAGGGATCAACAATACTTCCTTACCAAAGATAAGACAATCTACAGGAGAAACAAGATAGGCATGCATACCTCCAGGGACAACTATCTAATAAACACTTTGAGATTCGTCTCCATAAATGAAGTATCTCAAATTTATAGAGCTTAACTTCCTGAATCTATGACAAGTCCTGAGATGAGGGAAACCAAAGCTTACAAGACTTACCTTGGCTATGCTACAGGAGTTACACCTCCTAAGAAGGAAAGAAAGTTCAAGAAGCATACTTCTCCTAAACTTACTACTATCCCAGTCTCACCTGAAGAACCCACAAGGAAGTCAAAGAGAGTTAAGAGTCCTGCCAAGAAGTTTACTAATGCACCAACAACAGGTGTTGTCATTAGAGATACTCATGTGATATCATTGTCTAAGAAGAAGGAAAAGGTGACTATTGAGAAAGCAAGGGAATTGAGTTTCTCTCTGAAGTGGCATTAACTAAAGAAGCTCAGTATAAAGAAGTTCGCAAGAAGAGTTTGAGGGACATTCATAAGACTCGTCCAAGTGGTTTTGGTATAGTTACCAAATTAGCTCCAAGTGCTGCAAAGATCAAACCTTCTGTCACAAATGAAGGAACTGGTGCTAAACCAGGGGTTCTCGATGTGACTGAAGAGTCAACTAAGAGTAAAGTTGAATCTTGGGGAAGAGATGAAGATGACAACAATAATGATCATGACTCAAGTAGTGAAGGCAGTGATCAAGAGAGTGACAGTGGTGATGACAATACCCAATCTGATAAAGAAAAAGGGTTGGATTCCGAGCATGAAACTGATGAGAATGAAATGGGTTCTGAATCTGATCAAGAGGAAAATGAATAAGTGGTTGAAGATGATGAATAAGAAAAGGAGGACAAGTTTGTAAAACCCCATCCAACTATAATTCTTCTAATGTTGATGATGTTAACCCTATGCAGCAAAATCAAAAGTTAAAGATAATACTGAAGGTGATGAGGATAAAGGAATGGATTATACTACCAATTAGTATGACGATGATGTGGATATAAGGTTAAATAACCCAGTTAATACTGATGAAGGGTTTATTCAAAAGGAGGGTACCAATACTGAAATGATTAATGTTTAGCAAGGGAATGAAAATCTGGAGATCACACTCAATCAAGTCATAGAAGATGTCCATGTGACATTTTTCTACTTTGCAAAGAAAGAATAACTGATGTTCCCAGTTATAGCTCTTCCCATTCATTTGTTTGCATCTAATATCTTAAATTTTGTGATATTTCACCCAAAAGATCAGTAAATTGTTTTCTCTAATGGATGTTCATGTCCATCATGAAGTACCAAGCTATCCAACACCTACACTCCTTACAGTACTTGTTTTAAGTTATCAACTGAATCGTTTACCTGTTTACACTGCAGTCAGCCCACAAATCTTTACCTTCCTTTCACTAATCTAATTCCACATATCAACACCAACAACACACCAACAATTGAATCAACAAATCCTTTATCTACACTTCCAAATTTCACATTCATCTTCTAATTCAACAACAGAGTCTTAGCTTTAGAGAAAGAAGATTCTGAACTCAAAAAGGATGATCTTCTCAACATTTATGTGACTACTCTAGTAGATGAACATCTAGACTCAAGGCTAGGAGCTACCAGAGATGAATTCATGAGCTACTCTTTCAGCAACCATACTGGCTAGGATCATAAAGCAAGTCAAGATTCAACTTCCTTAGATTCTGCCAAAGGAAGTGTCTAACTTTGCTCCTCCGGTGATCAAAAGCATGGTTACTGAGTCACTTGAACATGCGGTTCTAGCCAATGAGTCTTCTCAACCACAGTTAATCATGAAGCTGGTCGATGGATTAAAGTTCAATCGTATCTAAACAGTATCTGCACAGAGGAATGCTATGATGGATTACTTAAATCTTATAAGCTCGACAAGAGTCAACAGTATGAGCATGTTGGTCCAGAAGTCACAAGATCACAAGAAGGCAAAAGATCACAAGATGATGATAAGAGATTATGCTTGGTTGATGATCTCAAAGAAGTTCTAAATCACATTCATATCAAGTCAAAGATACAAGTCAAAGCCTAAAGTCAATGATCACTACATCAATTCACAAGTTAAAGATTGAAGTTAAAGACTACGAGCTCAAGACTAAAGTCAAAGCATAGTATGCTAGGTTTAAGTTTTTGTAAATTGGAGTGACCTCCCTTAGGGGGAGATTGTTAGGAATACGAAAAGTATCGGTCACTTCCAATATAGATAGTCGTAGCTCGTAGATTAATCATATGTAATGTTAGTAAGCTAACCGGGCCAAAGACACATGGAAAGCCCATAACTTAAGCCCATGGCCGGTTACAAGCTTGATGTATAAATACCCTCTCCACACATGGAGAGGGTGTTGGTTGTTCATTTCTTACACACACTTAATCTAATATTCTCTTCTTTGTTTCTCTCTCTAAGTGTTCATCCAACCACCTCTTTCTCTCTCTAAAACTCTAAATGAATTCCATACTATATGTGTTAAGATATTCTACAATTGGTATCAAGAGCTATGGGGTGTTTGTAAAGATTTTGTGTGCGTTTGTTACCTTTGTTTATTTGTTAGTTTGGTTTGAACCTATCAAGAGATTTTCATCTTTTGAGGGTTTAAAAACCATAAAGCTTTTAACTTTCTTCTTTATTTATCTTAGTTTAGGCTAGAAGTACAAGAAAATCTTTGAAAAACCATCAAAAATTTCATCTTTTTGAGTCTTTGTGCTTAGAAAAGGGTTTTGTACCTAGAATCTTGATTTCAAATTTTTTGTTTTAAAAAACGTTAAAGTATGTGTTTTTAAGGTTCTGATAGTCTTAGATAGGTAAGAAGTACAAGAAAAATTAGGTAAAAACATCAAAAAGTGAGTCTTTTTAAGATTTTTGGTTTTTGAGTTTCGAAGTGTATTGGGCGAACTATACGTATAGGCGAAGTATACAAGTTTTTTTGTTCAGGCGAACTATACGTTTTTGGTCAGGCGAAGTATACGTGTTGTTTGCTCAGGCGATTTATACGTGTCTATTACACAGGTGATTTATACGTTTTCCCTACAGGCGAAGTATACGAGATTCTGTTCAGGCGATTTATACGTTTCTTTAGGCGATTTATACGTGCATTTCCTAAGGCGAATTATACGTGAATTTCTTAAGGCAATTTATATGTGTTTTTGTTAAGGCGATTTATACGTGTTTTTCAACAGGCTATTTATACGTGTTTTTCCTTAAGGCGATTTATACGTATTTTTTCATAGGCAACTTATACGTGTTTTTCCAAGGGCGATGTATACGTGTATATTTCCAAGGGCGATTTCTACATTGCTCTTTAGGCGACTTATACATCATTTGCTTAGGTGATTTATACGCTTTATTTGGGAGAACTATACACTTTCATTAGGTGAATTATATGGCTGTTCTTTGATTTGTAAAATCCAGTGAAAACTAGATTTCCCGTGTATTCCAAAGACTCAACTTCATTAATCAAACCTCACTTTAACACAACAACCTCCAATCACTGTACGATCATCTTTTATCTTATCACATTTATAGGTTATTTAATTATTCCACTTGGATAAAAGAATACTCTTGCTGAGTACATGATACTCTTTGGTGCTGACAATCGTCCACCTATGTTGGACAAGGACCTGTATGAATCTTGGAAAAGTAGAATGGAATTATACATGCAAAAAAGAGAGCATGGAAGAATGATACTTGAATCAGTTGAAAACGGTTCACTCATTTGGCCTACTGTTAAAGTGAATGGGGTAACCAGAACAAAGAAATATGTTAAATTATCTGTTGCTGAGAAAATTCAAGCTGATTGTGATATAAAGGCAACCAATATCATTCTTCAAGGTCTACCAGCTGATATCTATTCACTTATAAATCATCACAAAGTTGCCAAGGATTTATGGGAGAGAGTTCAATTATTGATGCAAGGTACCTCTTTGACTAAGCATGAAAGAGAGTGTAATACTGTGTTGATGCTTTTGATAAGTTTACTACTTAAGGGGGATCACTTCATAAGTATTACTTGAGATTCACTCAGTTGATTAATGACATGAACATCTACAACATGAAAATGGAGCAATTTCAAGTTAATACCAAGTTCTTAAACAGTCTTCCACCTGAATGGAGTAAGTTTGTGACTGATGTCAAGCTTGTAAAGGATTTGCATACTACCAAATTTGATCAGCTTCATGCATATCTTGAACAACACGAAATCTATGCAAATGAAGTCCGTCTTCTGCGTGAACGTAATCAAGATCCACTTGCATTTGTTGCAAATCAGCAGATGACACCACCTCACTTCAACACTTAACAGTCTTCATACAACAATCCTCAGCTTCAACAACAGTTTTCACCATCTCAATATGGATCAATTTGTCCCACTCAACATTACTCATCTACTTATCCATCACAATCTCAATTCAATCATTCGTTCCACCATCATAAACATATCAATCTCAAGTGAATCATCAAACCTAATTTGTTCCACAAATTGCTTATCAATCACCTCAAGTTACTACACAACCAATGACTGAGTCACCTCTTATGGACTCAAGTTTTGTTGTTCCTGTATACTTTCTAGGAGATGATCTAATTGCTTGTCTCAACAAGGTAATGGATTTTCTAACAGTTGTAGCTTCCTCAAGGTTCCCCTCAACCAATAATCAACTTAGAACCTCATCAAACCCAAGAAACTATGCCACTATTCAAGATGGCAGGGTCATAGTGCAACAAGTACAGGGGAGACAAGGTCAAAGTTATTCTGGTACTGGGTATAAGAGTAATGCTACTAGTTCTAGGAGAAACAATGCAAGCGGACAGGCAAGGATTGTTAAATGCTACAGCTGTCAAGGCGAAGGACATATGGCTAGGCAATGCACTCAGCCTAAGCGACCAAGGAATGCAGCATGGTATAAGGATAAAGCAATGTTAGCTGAAGCTCAGGAAGCTGGACAAATTTTGGATGAAGAGCAACTCGTATTTCTTGCAGATCTAGGGGTTCCAAACGGTCAAGCTATTCAGACAATCATTCCAAACAATGCTGCTTTTCAGACTGAGGATCTTGATACTTATGATTCTGATTCTGATGATATCTTGAATGCAAAAGCAGTTCTCATGGCCAACATTTCCAACCATGGTTCTGACGTTATCTCAGAGTTACCTCATTCTGAAACCTATCTTAATGATATGGAAAATCAAAGTGTTCATGCAATGCAAGATTTTGAACAAACACAAGATGTAAATTTTATAGCTAATGAGATACATAATGATAGCAATATCATTTCGTACTCTCAATATTTGCAAGAAACACAACAAGCAAATGTTCAAGATACTAATTTGCAGGCACAACAAGATTCAATGATCTTACCTGTGATTGAACAAATGTCGAAACAAATGATTAATCATGTAAATAATTGGGAAAAGGCTAATAAGGAATAGAATAGTGAATCAGTAACCGATGAGCTAGAGAGATATAAAGAACGAGTCAAAACTTTTAAACAACGTCTTAATATTGATTTAAGCAGTCGTGAAAAAATAATTGATTCTCAAATGAATGATATGATTAAAGAGAAGCTTGCACTTAAAGAACAAGTTGACTCACTTGAGGAAAATCTTTCTAAACAAATCAAAGAAAAGGAATGTTTATTGCAAACATTCACAGTTTTCAAAAGTGAATCCAAAGAAAAGGAAGATAAATATATGGAAAACAAAATTGATTTAGAAAAGAAGATAAAAGAACTTGATAATATTATTATTAAAGTGGGTCAATCTTCTTAAACAGTGCACATGTTAACTAAGCTACAAGCCTTCTATGATAATATACACAAACAAGCTCTAGGTTATCAAAATCCGTTTTACCTTAAGAAAGCTCAGCAGATTAAACCAAGCTTGTATGATGGTATTGTTATTTCTGCTAAACATGTTGCTATGCCTGGTATTGTTATAAAAAATGTCTGAAAAAGAAAAGGATCCAGAGGCCATTAAATAAAACATTTCTCATAAACCTATTGATTATGAAAACTTAAATAGACTGTTTGATGATTTTGGGAAATGTTTTACTCCACAACAAGAATTGTCAACTGAACAAGCTTTCTAGTTGCGTATGTCCGATCCTACCAGTAAACCTTCTGATGCATTACCTGTCAAAATAGAAGCTCCTAAGGAACTTCCTAAGATAAGCTTGTTGAATGAAAGCCTTAAAAAGCTTAAATTCCAACTAGCCAAATTTGACAATGTGGTGAAGATAAGGACTACATCTAATGCTCGTACAGAAGGTGAGTGAGGGTTTGAGTATACGAAAGTTGTCTTTAACAATGAAATCATTCCATTTCTAAAATCTTTAAAAGACATCTTCAATGTGTTTGATAGAGATCTTCTAAATGAAATAATGGAAGTACAGACAGTTTTTGACCAAATGGACGTTGCTGTTCAACAGTCTTCAGTTGACAAACAATGTTTGGAAATTGCTAAAAAGGAATTATTTTTGGAAAATAATCGATCCTTACAATAAATCATGTCTCAAGGTGTTCTTTTAACTATGATGAATTATATGTCTTTGATTGGTGAATCTGTGAATATGGATAGAAAGAGAAATGAATCTTATGATAAGTGTTCCAATCTTGAGGCCGAGCTTTTGAAATCACAAAATGCGTTTAATGATCTTTTGAAAAGGTACTCATAACTTGTAAAACATTGTATTTCTCTTGAAGCGTCAATACAACTTAATCAAGAAATTTTTCAAAAAGATGAATCTTGTTATAATCAAAATGCTCTCTAAATTCTAGAAGTTTTTGAAAATAATGATTTGAAAGCTCAGCTTCAAGACAAAGACAGTACCATTTTTAAGTTGAAGGATATTATAAAATCAATGAGAGAAAAGTCTAAGGAAGAGAATGTCAAATAGTATTATTGTGAAATAGTGACCAAAAAAGTAGAACTAGAGAATAGTGTGGCAAAATTGCTTTCTGAAAATGAGCGTCTTTGTAATGAAATTAATCATGTGAAACGGGTTTTTAAAGAGCAGTTTGACTCAATTAAAAAGACATGTGTTCGTACTAAAGAATAGAGTGACTCTTTAATTGATAAACTAAACTTAAAATCTGCAGAGAATGAGGATTTAAAAGCTCAAATTCAAGAAAAGGTTTTTGTGTTAACCTCATTGAAAAACGATTTACAAAAAATAAAAGGAAAAGAAATTGTTGATATTGTTGCACAAATACCATCTGCCAACACTATTATTCCAGGAATGTTCAAGCTTGACTTACAACCTTTAGCTCCTTGATTATTACAAAATAGGGAAGCTTAAATAGTCTACCTTAAGTACACTTAGGCACAAGCTGATATTCTTCAGGAAATATTTGAACAAGCTAAAGCAAAACAACCTTTAGATAAAGAGTTAGACTTTGCCTGTAAGCATGCCCAACGAATTCAGGATTTACTTGTATATGTTTGAGATACATGCCCTAATGTGATTAATCTTAGTGCAAAAAAGGTTATTATCACACCCAAAAACAAGGTCAAGAAAGTTAGGTTTGCTGAACATCTCACATCCTCAAGCAACATTAAATAGGTAGAGTCATCTACAACATCATATTCTAACACACATGTGTTCTCTCCTACAAGATTGAAGTGTTCTACTAGTAAGTGCGGATCAAAGCCTACTAGAAATAAAAGAAATGATAGGATCTCGCAAACACCATGTAGGAACATGAAGAATAAAGTAGAAGCCCAACCTAGGAAAGTTAATAAAAAGCATCGTGTTGTTGAACCTATTCATGATGTTTATGTTAAGCATTCACTGG
>BQNB010084104.1:0-16953 GCA_026074375.1 Tanacetum coccineum
TCATTTGCCATTTGCTTTGTCTTTAAAATGATGGGTAATATATCAAAACATAGCATAAAAAGGTAATTTTAACCAAAATTTTAAATTTTTTATGACACATACTGACGAAAACCGAGTATTAATAGCGTATCATGGATAGGAATGTATATGACTAGCACAAAAAACCCTCAGAATTTCACCCCAAAAATGTGAGGTTTACCTTTAGATCTATAGGAATTCGGGTATCCATTATCGATACCCAAGATGGTTTATACCTTTAGCTTTCTCGAGTTAAAGAGTGAGCTATGTGTCTATTCCGTCGTTACGGATGTGTACGTGTGGTCTTTGTCTCCTTTTCTGGAGCATTAAGATCGGTATTAAATTATATGAGTGTACCGGTAGTATATTAAATTCTAGAACTTGTTATTGTGATGTATTCCGAGACCGCATAGTAAGTATTAAGATTTGCTTGATAAGAGGCATTAGGATTAACCCATGTTTTAAACCTGTAACTGTTATGATGGTCACACCGATCATATAACTATCCCACACCCTTGTCATGCACTCATTTTTAGTGCATGATACCCCTAGTACAACCCTTCGAGCCTATCTTTTTTCACGGTTCTCGTAATTTTCTGGTGGATTCCAGATTATTAATGAAGAACATTGTTAACCCTTAAACCAATCGTTACACCCAAATCGCCTTAGCCTACCTTGTATGTACTCACTTTTAGTGCATTCTTGTGTTTAACCCAAGTTAATTATTTGAGTACACGGTTGCTAAGTCCTTATCCTTGTAAATACAGTTTTAGGACAATTGGGATCCATGGTAGTATTTATTTCGTAGAAGAATGGGGAATAAAAGTTAAGTTAATACCCCCATACGTTTGTTAGATGATCTCCATGTTATTTTGCCCCACCTCAAATCGGGTCCTTAGTCAGATTGTAAATATCGAGCATGTAAAAGCTCAAGTATATGGGTACGTGTTATAAACCCCATGTTGTGATGTATTATTTTATTCAAAAACAGAGATTGATGTAGAGTTGTGTAGAGTTTGTATATCTTCGTTCGAGTCTTGGCTTAGCAACCAAACCAACGTGTATTCGTATAAATAATTAGCTAACCCTTCTGTTAGCCTCAAAATATTGAGCCGAATTGGAAGTTCGTTCATTACGTGTATGAGTCTCGGTTATTTAATTAGTTAATGTTGTAATAGTATAATATCAGGAATCGGGCTCGATAGTTAATCTAATATTGTATATGTTTCGGGTTTAATCCCAAGCAAAACCCGAGCCCGGGTCCTAGTCAATTATCCCGAACGTCACTTAATGTGTCGGGGTATATAAGTAACTTTTCCTCTTTGGAAAAGTTAGTTGATCATTCTAATATTATTTCATTTTCCATTTTCTCTCATTCTCTCTTAATTCTCTCTCCTCTTTCTCTCTCTAAAAGATCAACTCTCTCTCTAATTTCTAGGTGGATTCGTGTATGATATATGTTATGAAGTGATTACGGGATCCTACAATTGGTATCAGAGCTTCAAGGGTGGATTCGTGATTCATTTGTGGCTAAAAAGATCAAAATTCGTGGCTTATTTTGTGCATAATACCCCACGGCTCAAAATTTATTTTTGGGTTTATTTTGTTGGTTGATCGTGTTGTTTTTCTTGTTATAAATGCTTAAGAGGTTCATGTGTTGCTATTACAAGAGATTTACAAGCTCCTAGTTCGATTACAAAGCTTATAAGGTTCGGATTTATTTCGTGTTCTTCGTGGAGGTTTGCTTCATATTGGAAGATTCACAAAGAAACAAGCGTTAGTGTGTGTTTAATCTTGTTATACACACTTAGTATTGCATGTAATAGCTTAGTTTCGTGGCTAGAAAGCTTATTTGGGAGATTGTTAGCCTCAAAATATTGAGCCGAACTGGAAGTTCGTTCATTATGTATTTAAGTCTCGGTCAATCAATTAGTTAACGTTGTAATAGGAAAACATCGAGAATCGGGCTCGATAGTTAATCTAATATTGTATATGTTTCGGGTTTAATCCCAAGCAAAACCCGAGCCCGGATCCTAGTTAAATATCCCGCGCGTCATTTAACGCGACGGGGTATATAAACTCTTTTCTATTTAGAAAAGAGTTAGTTGTTTCGAACTAGTGTTCTCGGAGGGTTGAGTATTTTTATAATACTCAAGCTGGCGGTATGACAGGAAGGTGGACAAGATCCTCGTTTTAGGAAAAAGTCAAAGGCGAGTTGCCAAAAGTCAAAGGCGAGTTGTTTTTTTAATAAAAAATTTGGCGGCTGTTTGCTTTTATAGTGGCGAGTTACTACAGGTTGCCACGGCGAGTTGCTTAAAATATTGATCAAAAGGAAAAGTTACCATGCTTAAAATTCTAAAATCAATGGCGGTTTGAGAAAATTTCTTGGCGGCGAGTTGCCATAGGTCACGGCGGTAGGCGAGTTGATTATTTTAATCAAATAATAGCCGGCGGTTTGCCATATTTACACGGCGGTTTGAGAAAAAAATAGGCGGCGAGTTGCTTTTTTAAAAGCCGGCGAGTTAAGTAAAAAAATTAAGGCAGCGAGTTGGTCAAAACAGCAGCGGTTTGAATAAAAAATCTAGGCAGCGAGTTATCAAAAATCATGGCGGTTTGCATTAAAATAATACGCGGCGGTTTGCTAATTTTGGCAGCGGTTTGAGTATAATATTAAGCGGCGGTTTGAGTATTTTATTCCACGGTGGTTTGAACTTTTTTTTACACGGCGGTTTGATACTTAAACATGACAGCGGTTTGATTTAAAAAAAAAGTATCCAGACGACACCCTTTTTAGCGACACTTTTTTACGGAAAAAGTTGAGTAATATGTAATTTTTTATATAGCCTTTCTAACTTATTTTTACATCAAATTCAAATTTTGGTAATAGGGTAAAAAAAATTTCGGTCGACACCTTTTTAGCGACACTTTTTGGTAGGAAAAATTAAGTAAAATATAATTTTTTCTATAGCCTTTTTAGCTTATTTTTACACCAAATTTAGATTTTGGTAATAAGGTAAAAAAAAAAAAAATTTCATAATCCAATTGCGCCGAATTCCAAACAAATCATAAAACCATAAACCAAATCCAAAACCATTAACAAGGACTTAAACTGCATTAATCATACAACAAACAAACCTCAACAACAACCAATTATACATTCACGGTTTTTCTATTGATTTTGTAAAATCCCGTTAACTTTTTATCGGTTTAAATCATAGACGTGTAAAATCCCGTGAACGTTAATTGCATACATAACCACAACTTCAATCACATCACATCCACTTAAGATCCAACAAATCTTTTACACTTCATAATTCACGTTAAAATGGAAACAAAGAAACTTTATCTTCGGGTTCAGATTTAGAGGAACCAGAGATACAGAAACCGCAGATGCAAGCAAAGAATTTAAAAGAAAACTCCTTGAACAAATTGAATGCACTCAAGACAACAATTCAACATCTCTCGAGCTCTAACCACTCAATGTACTACGAGTTTAGAGAAGCTTTTCACCGACTCTTTGATGCGAATGAAGGACTTTTCAGGTCTGTGCTATCTCGAAACATGCAGAATTTGGAAATGCAATTCAGCAATGAAACACTTCACGAGAAGGATTCCAATTCTGAATTACGTGCGATCAAAGGGCAGTTTGAACATTTCATACATTCAAAGATGTTCGAGCTTTCCAAGTATAATACAAATGCTCGGGAAATATTACAAGATTTCAATGCATACACTACCATGGAAGCTCAAACCTTCAAGGAAACAATAATTCAAAACATGGACTCCATTGCACAATGTATGGTTGAAAGAGCAAGTCATGAGCAAGAGCTTAAGATGACGTTGAAAAAGTTGAGTGAAAGACAGTTGCAGATTCAACAGTGCAAGGTTCAAGAGGTTCAATCATCGGTTACAAGTTCAGGAGATGAAACAAGCAGTGGGATTGTATCAGATGAAGAGATTGAAAAGAAGGAATTGGAAGCACATTACGGTTTCATGGCAAAGATTCAGGAAGTCTTACCTGCAGAATCAAGTTCTACTGATACGCCATTGGAACAGGTACAAAACAATGATGAAAATAATGTGTTTGCCAATGAAAGACAACATTCTGAGAAAAATGCTGCAGAATGTACTGATGAGCGTGCTGCGCTTGCTAATTTAATTGCAAATTTAACTCTTGATACTGAGGAAAACAAAACGATTTTAAAGCAATTAAAGAAAGCAAACGCATCATTGACTCAAGAATTGGAAAAGTGCAAAACTAACCTTGATGAAACCAATAGTGCTCTGGGGGAGGCTATTAGTTGTCGGGATAGTTGTCTGATTGCACTTCAGAACAAACAGAATGAGTTTGAGAAGTACAAAGCCTTTAATGACCGGACGATTGATTATGAGATTCTTCAAACAAAGTTAAATGAAACTCTAGGACTATTAGCTTTAAAAGACATTGAAATTAAAGAAGGTTTAAAGCTAAAGCCTATGAAATTTCAGTTGTCAATCAGAAACACGATGAGTTAGTCAAAAAGAGTCTTTTAACTTAGTCACATTTGAAGGTCAACTTATAGAGAGAAGTAGGTCATTTCGAGGATTTAAAGGTTAGGAAGGAAGAGATATTGACTAAATTGATTGAAATGGACAAACAAATTAAGTTTTGAATGAAATTCTTATAAACGCAATCAATCAATCTGACCATTCATATGTTAGCACAAATTGCGCAATCATTAAATGGTATGATCAACCTTTTGCTAATCACTAAAAATACGATTGATAGCTCAATTGAAGAAACCATGTTTTGTATGAGATCCCATATGATACTTCTGATACGTGCAAACAGATTTGTGCCCCCATGGGAAAAGAGACAGTGAATGTAACCTCGAGAATTTTCGAAATTTTTGATTGACGATTTCAATCGTTACTTTTAGGGTCTGGCTTTGACTTATAAGAACGTCCCATCTAAAGCACGTTTTTCATTTCGGACTCTAAAGCAATTTGATTGTAAAACGACATTCCCTGACAACTTTTAGTTTTGACAGAGATCCGATAAACAGTAAGAGAAGGTGACTGAAATGTCCTCGCAAATTTTTGGCAAACGCGTGCCGAACTTAAAAATAATTAAATTTATATTTTATCTTATAATTTATTAAATAAAAAATATATTAATAAATTAATTATTTTGTTTAAACGAAACGTTTGTTAAAAAGCAATTATGAAGTTTAAATTCATTTAACGAATTAAAGTTTATCGAAAAATATATATTTGATAACAAACATTTTAAATTAAATTTTATGAAACAATTATGAAATAAACGGGTTTTTGTAAATCTAATTTTTATCGGAAAAATGATTTGGAAAACAACAACGAAAGTTTTCGATCTGAACTCATTAGTTTTAAGTCGATCAAACAGAGCCGAAACGATTAGTTATAAAACTAGGTTAAAAAGTTTCAAAATCACCTAAACTATTTAATACTTGTCATTTATTTTAAAGTTTTAATATAATAAAATTTTTATTACAAATTTGCATTTCCATCTCAAATATTACACACACACATTTATAAACAATCTCTCCTTCCCCTTGAATAATTCCTGGCAGCCCTCCCCACAGCGGCCACCCTGCAGCGCTGGCCACCCTGCCGCCACCGGCCACAAGGTAGTGGCTGCCGAAAACTTTTCCGGCGGAGAGTTTTCCGATGAAAGTACATAATGGTTCCTCTTCTGAGTTACGATCTACCCGTTCATCATACTCACTCTCCTTCACTCGCCTTTTTCTCCTCTACGGCTGATGTCCCACCGCAACACAACACCATCATCGCCGTCACTCCGCCAACATCCTCACCGTATCATCATTACCATACCGTCATCACCACCACAGAAAAAGGGTTTGCGTTCCATTTGATTAAACCGAGATGGGTCGTTTGTTGTGGGTTAACAGTCCATGGGAGTTTTGGTGGTTTGTTTAAAAAAACAACTTATGGGTGTTCGTGGGTTTGTTAGTTGGCAGCCGACAAGGGGTTTAGGGTGGCAGACCGCCCCTGATGGGAGAGTTTGGCGGGGCTGCAGCTGCTATAGTGCGTTGGGTTGGGTTTTTTTATAGCAGTTAGGGGTGTTTGTTTTGACGGTGGCAGCCACCACACGGGGCTGCGATGGGTGGCAGCCACCGCCCTAAGGGGTGTTTGTTGGCTGTGGGTTTCACCACAGCGGGGTCCGTTTGGTTATGTAGAATTAGGGGTCCGTTTGGGTATTTATGGCACCAAACGGGGTGCTTCGGGGTGTTTGGTTTAGGGTTTGGCACGTGTTGGGTTGGTGCGTTTTGGTTTTGGTTATAAGCGGGTTATGACGTGTGGTTTAGATTATAACAGCCTTGGGTAAAAGATGTTTTTGGTTTTGTAGAAATTAAATAGGGTGTGTTTGGTTGTTGGGTTTAACGGCCGGAATGGGCTGTTTGGGACAGCGGGACCACAAAATAGGTTAATTTGCGTTTGTTATATGTTGGCAAGCAATAGGGGTGTTTTGGTTTTGGCAGAATAATGCCATACAGGACGCGTTTGGTTGTGAGTAGTTTCTATAAGGAGTTCGTTTGGTTAACGACTATTGATTAATAAAATTATTACAAGGTTTTTATAATCTATTTAAAAAACCGGATATATAAATTGGTGGTTTATAATGGTTAAATAAATGTAAATTATATTAATTTTGTTTAGATTAGATATAATAACATATATATTATATATTATATATATATATATATATATATTATATTACATTATATATATATATATATTTATTTTATATTATTATACATTATTTTTCTTGGGAACACGCAGACATTGGAAATATTAGAAAGCGAATAATTTCATCATATATTGATTAAGGGAAAACGTCGGGTTTTGCAAAAATGGAAAACGTTATATAAACGGGAAAGTCATGAAGAAATTTTATATAAATTTCTATATTTATTAATGGTTTACTAAAACTGCTATCATTTTAGAGACGATAAAAGGACTTGTTCATATTTTAAAGATATATTAAAATATAACTACGCCGTAAATTAACAACAAACGAAAACTATATTTTTACATTAAGACAACTGTTTTAGAAACGACCCGTAGAATTGAGACACTCGTTTTACATTGTGACAACTCTTCTTACTTATGGGTTAATTTCTATAACAAATATGATTGTTTTTAAAGGATATTACGAATTTCATAGCCTCATTTTTACTCGTTTTGGATAACGGTTATATATATTTTTTGGATGAAAATATGCATCGTTTTATAAATGGACACAAGTGGATCTATTTTATATTATGATTACGTGTTGCCTAAGTAGCGATAACCCAAGTTGAGCCCCTTTATCATGAACTGTCAATTGCATAGATGTAGTTATGAATTACATTATGTGAGCGCGAATGTTATAAATAGATCTATTTGGGAAACGACCTCCCCGTTCTGGTGACTAGCTATTACCGGGAACGAACGTTATAGCATGTCGAATTTGGAGATGTTTCGGGTTAGACATCTAATCGGGGCAGAAATTGCAATATATATTATTACAAGAAAGACCGTCGAGCTTCAGTGTCATGAGCTTAGCAAACGTAATCAGGGTTTCGTGATGTTAGCATTTGTTGTTTCATCACGGGAAGTTTATATGTTGGTGATAGTTGCAGTTTGCTTTATCACGGGGAAAATCTTGTGGTCCTATGTTATACGTTTTGGCGACTATTTGGAGATTTAAACAGTCTGGCATGTTTTGCAACTGTTGATTTTAGAAATCATATATATATTTTGAAAGGACATTTAAGGAATTAAATGGTCATATATACTTTGGAAACCTTTGGGTTATTATTCATATCTAAATTAACCTATGAACTCACCAACTTTATGTTGACGTTTTTAAGCATCTTTTTCTCAGGTGAATTAAATGCTTGGATTAATTGATGTGCATTGGAGTCTTTACATTCAAGTTTTTCATGGTGATGCAATTATGGGACAACTTTTATTTTGATTTCAGAAAATCAACGAGATTGTTTTACAAACGACACTTTTAGAGGTCGTTCTCTTGTATCTAGCGCTGTGTATTATGAAGTAACACGCCCCGAACATACATTTCGCTGCGACCCATTTTTGGGGGTGTTACAGTACATGTGTGGTTTATGTATAAAAAGTATATATAAGCAAGTTATCTAAAAAGTATACTTATAAAAGTTCATGGATAAATAAGTATGTACACATTTGAATCTTGTGATTCTTAGACAATATATGGACAAATCTTGGACTAGAGACCCTAAGGATGTAAGACATGTAATAATAAGTGTTGTAATGGACTTGTAACAAGGTGGTTAAGCTTAAAAGTTACAAAATCAAGTTTAAACATGTTTTTATCAAAAACTTCAAAACTCTGTTTTAATTCGAAAATAAATCTATTTATTTTATAATTTTATTAAATACTACATGTCATGAGGATTCCAACCATATAAGAAACTTAAAATCCGCTTTATAACGAAGGAGATACTTAGTTTACAAGTTATACGATAATAAATGGGTTTATAAAAGAAATTTTATAAAAGAAAGTTACAAAATACTTCTGATATATAAGATTAGTTATTTTTCTCAGATAGTACATATTTTTAGGATTCCAAAACATTAAGAATCATAATTTTTCGATCAATAATGAAGGAGTTATGAATTTCGCAAGTTTACGATAATTAAAGTTTACAAAAATAATTTTATAAACTATGAATAGTAAAAATCACTATTCATCACAGACCTATAATTTTGAAAAATATCATAATTTGATAGAACTTTTAATTTCAAAGACGTGCTCGAAAGAATCACTGAAAACGGAGTAAAAGTACTGTTCACCAGTAGGTTGAAAATATGAAAATTTAATATTTTGATAACTCGTCTTAATACGAAAGCGTGGACGTAAGAAACGGACTTAAAACGGGAAATTTATACCATTTTTACTAAAGAGATATTTATAAACGTTTTTACTTTATAAATATGATTTTACGAATGCAATTAGATGATGATGTAGCTATATATAATTATATATGGTATTAGTTAATCAAAGTGATTAGTACTTATACGGCCTATAATTAATTAGGTTGCATTCGGCGTTTATCTGACGTATTTTATGTGATATACTTGATATTCATTAACAAAAGGTGAGTTCATAGCCCCAAGTTTTACATTTATAATGATATACAAGTTTTAGGGTGAGAAACATATGCATGTTTTACAATTGGACGCAACTGGAAATTTTCACTTTACGATTATGTGTTTGCCTAAGTAGCGATAACCCTCTGAGCCCATTATCATGAACTGTCAATTACTTGTTGTGAGCGCGAATGTTATAAATAGATGTATTTGGGATTGACATCCTCGTTCGGGTGAGTCATGCTCACTCTGCCAGTTTGCCGGACAACGAACGTATACCATGTCTGACATAGGATGTTGCGGGTTAGAACATCATCATGGGCAATGTTGGCAATTTATATTGCAATTCATACATGTCGAGCTTCAGTGTCATGAGCTTAGGAAAACGTAATCACATTTTATGATGTTTGCATCTGTTGCATTATCATGGGGAAATCTTGCGGTCATACATTATACATTTTACAAACCTATGATTTCACCAACATTATTGTTGACATTTTAAAGCAATGTTTTTCAGGGGATCAATAAGGTACGAGGTGCAAAGGATACATTGGTGGTTTTGATTTGGATGTCACATGCATTAAAGATTTGGTTGCATTACTTTTGTATATCGTTATGAACTAGAATCTTTGTATTTTGAACAAGTGAAGCTTTGGGCTTTTTGTAACAAACACTTTGCTAAATCCAATGTATCGATTTTTAAACGACTTTTGGGTTGTTCTTATATATATCTTATGTTATTGATCTATTAAGTATCACCCCCAACCCATATTCCGCTGCGACCTAATTTGGGTGTGTTACAGATTGGTATCAAGAGCCAAGGTTATAGAGAACCAGGTCAAGTGTTTTTGCTGAACTATAACCGTTTTCAAACATTGCATTCATACAAAAGGGGTTTTCACGGGACATACATACATACATACATACATACATATATACACTAGTTGTTGCATAAGTGGTTAGACTAGATGCATTCATGATTGATATACATGTTATGATATAAATGTATATTACTATAAGAGTCTTATATTAAATACTTATATAAGATACTTTTGATTTTCAGATATTGTCGGATTCAGACGATTCCACAGTCACCTACACGGCGGTATCCAGACCATTTAGAGGTTTGTTAGACATTGGATCTCTGGGAGTCGATGGACCACCCGTGATGCCAGAGGATCCATATGCATATATAGTAGCCGCTTTTCAGGCCCCGCCATCTCCTGATTATGTGTCGGGTCCTGAGTACCCACCTTCACCAGAGTTTGTTCCTGAGCTGGTATACCCAGAGTTTATGCCACTAGAGAATGATGTACTCCTAGCTCCCCCCACAAGAGTAGCTACTGCCTCTACTGTTCTCACCCAATACTTAATTCCATCACGATATGTTCCTGAAGTCGATCTCGAAGAGGATACGGAGGAGGATGATTGATGAGGTCTGAGGAGGATCAACTGATTTTCCTAGAGTTGATGATGATGAGGAGGAGGGGGAGCCCTCTAGAGACGATGTTAATGATGAGAAGGAGGACGAGGATGATGAGGAGGAGGAGGAGGAGCACCCAGCTCTGGCTGACTCTGTCCCCCCACCTGTACACCATGTTACGACTAGGATATCCATCTGACCTCAGACACCCGCATCACTTCCTTCAGATACAGGGGTTGCCAAACTTATTTCTATACCTACTCTACCTTCATCACCACTTTCCCCATGGTTATCACTACTACCTCAGATTCCCTCACCACCACTACCAGTATCACCACCACCACCTGCTAGTCCTACTTATCCATTGGGATATCACGCTGCTATTATCCAGCTAAGGGCCGAGGCACCATCTACTTCCTATTCACTGCCATTACCACCACCCATCATACTCTCCCGCACTAGATCAGATGCACCACCGTCAGGGACACCACGTATCTTACCTATACCCTTACCGACTTCATCACCATCTTTGTTGCTACCCTCTACTGACCATGGAGCGGACAGGCCTGAGGTTTGCTTACTACCTTAGAAGAGGTTATGTTTTGCTTTTGGTCCTAGGTACGAGGCCAGAGAGAGCTCATCTACTCCTGCTACTAGACCGACTGGAGGTTTTAGGATAGACTATGGTTTCATTGCCACTTTGTATAGGGAGATTAGGCGAGATTCAGAGAGAGAGGTTGGTTATGGGATTACAGATACTTAGGATGAGATGCTTGAGGACATGTCAGGGGCACCGATGACTGATGAGACAGAGTTAGGTCAGAGGATGACCAACATTGTTACTATTGTCAGACATGACACATGTAAGATTTATGTGAGACTGAGTGAGGCACAAGATGAGAGGTCATTGATGAGCGGTCGGCTCAACTTTCTATAGAGAGATAGACGTGCTCATGCTCACACTGCTTTACTCATGGAGAAAGAGGCCAAACTTTACCGTAAGGCTTGGGGACGGTCTATGGATGCTTGTGACCTTGCCTGTTCTGAGGTTATGGCATTGCGTACTCAGGTGGTAGCACAGCAGTCAAAGATTGGCAGGCACAGCTTATGGAGACATTAAGACTGATGAGTACACTGCAGACACAGGTGACAACACTACAGGGATAGTTGGGACCCACTACCGGTCCAGCACAACCAGAGATACCGGAGGAGGCCGGTAGCAGTTCGTACATTTGGTTATGTTGTAGCTATATTGTATTAGCCTACTAAGTATTACGGGTTAACTCCCGGCTAGTAAGGCTTTAGGTTTTTTATATTTCCTTTTGTAACCTAATCGTAGTGATCATTTTGTAACCGAATCAGGTCATGTATGTTTCTAGATTATATATGGAATGGTGGTATTATGTCATGTCATGGTTATGATTTTACAAAATCTAACGGGTATTATATTTTCTTGTGATTGAAGAAAATGGCACCAAAAAGAACCACTAGAGCCAACCCCGCTGATACCACTACCACTACTTCTATGACTAATGCCCAACTTAAGGCAATGATCGACCAAGGTGTTACTGATGCTTTGGCAGCACATGATGCTGACCGAAACACGAATGGCGATGACACCCATAATTCGGGAACAAGTGTTAAAAGAACGGAACGTGTTGCTAGAGAGTGCACTTACCCGAACTTCATGAAGTGCCAACCTCTAAATTTTAAGGGCACGAAAGGAGTTGTCGAATTGATTCAATGGTTTGAGAAAATGGAAACTGTGTTCAGTATAAGCAACTGCTCGGTGGAGAACCAAATCAAGTTTTCCACTTGTACCCTTCTTGCGGGTGCTCTAACGTGGTGGAACTCCCACGTTAAGAATGTTGGTCATGATGTTGCGTATGCAATAACTTGGACTGACCTAAAAAAGAAGATGACTGATAAGTACTACCCGAGGGTCAAGATTAAGAAACTGGAGGCTGAGTTGTGGAATTTAAAAGTGAAAGGTACCGACGTGATAGGGTACAACCAATGTTTTCAGGAACTTGCATTGTTGTGTGTTAGAATGTTTCCTGAAGAGTTTGACAAGATTGAGAGATACGTCGATGGTTTGCCTGACATGATCCACAGAAGTGTAGTAGCATCAAAGCCTAAGACAATGCAAGAGGCGATTGAAATAGCAACTGAACTTAGGGATAAGAAAATCCGTACTTTTGCTGAACGTCAGACAGAGAACAAAAGAAAGGAAGGTGATAACCAACAACAACAACACCAACAAACTAAGAGGCAGAACACTGGCAGGGCCTACACTGCAGGATCTGGTGAGAAGAAGCCATACGGGGGATCTAAACCCCTATGCGCTAAATGTAACTATCACCACGACGGTCCATGTGCTCCCAAATGCCACAAGTGCAACCGAGTTGGCCATCTAGCTCGTGACTGTAGGAGTACTGCCAATGCCAACACTGCTAACAACTAGAGGGGCACTGGGGCAGGTCAGAAACCTACTTGCTATGAATGTGGAGCCCAAGGACATTTCAAGAGGGATTGTCCAAAATTGAAGAACAACAACCGCGGTAACCAAGGTAGAAATGGCAATGCTCCAGCGAAAGTGTATGCGGTAGGCCATGCAGGGAAAAACCCAGACTCAAACATCGTTACAAGTACGTTCCTTCTGAACTACCGCTATGCTTCTTTCTTATTTGTTACTGGTGCCGATAGAAGCTTTGTGTCTACTGCATTTAGCTCCCAAATTGATATCACGCCATCTACCTTAGATCATTATTATGATGTTGAACTAGCTGACGGGAGAATAATTGGGTTAAACACTATCCTTAGGGGTTGTACATTAAACTTCCTGAACCACCCATTCAACATAGACTTAATGCCCGTAGGACTTGGTAGTCTCGACGTCATAATCGGTATGGATTGGGTAGCAAAGTACCAAGCTGTCATTATTTGTGCTGAGAAAATCGTTCGTATTCCCTAGGGAAATGAAACATTGATTATTCGCGGTGACAGAAGAGACCGGGGAAACAAGACTTGTTTGAACATCATCTCGTGCACTAAAACACATAAGTACATAATAAAAGGATGTCCTATCTTTTTGGCACATGTTACTACAACGGAGACTGAAGACAAGTTAGAGAAGAAGCGACTTGAGGACGTACCGATCGTTCGAAATTTTCCTAAGGTATTTCCTGAGGACTTGTCGGGTCTTCCACCGACTCGACAAGTGAAATTCCAAATCGATTTGATACCTGGTGCTGCACATGTAGCACGAGCACCTTATAGATTGGTGATTTGAATATAATAGTATATATAATATATATATAACTAAAAAACCAATTATCATACTTATATATATAACTTAATATACATATATATTTAATTAAAATCAAAATATCAATTAAAAGGAGAGTGTAAGTATTCCGTAAGGCTTCTAAGAAGATTACTTTTATCTAAAGTAAAATTCAAAACCTTCCCGAGTTGTATCCCGACGAGGTGTGAATTGAAAATCGGTTAAGTTCGTGATCGCGTGTTTGAATAATCAAGATTTTTGATTTGAATTCTATTTCTACTAATAATATGCAAAAATAAACAAACGCAAGTAAAAACAAGTAACAATTAAAGCATTTAATAAATTAAGCATAAAACGATAACGGGAAATTAAAAACGCGACATTTAAGCAAATAAATCAAAATTTAACCCTAACAATGTTTTTTCATTTTTATAAATCCTAAAGAATTATATTTTTTTGACTTTTATTTTATTTATTATGAATTAAAAATAGTTTTAATGTAAATTAAATATTAAAAATAGTAAACTAATTATTAAAATTCTAGAAAAATTATGAAAAGTGCTTTAAACTATGTAGATTCTAAAAAAAATAAGAACTAGAAAATTTGCTGAACAATTAAGCTGTAAATAAGAAAATAAGCATTGATAAGCAAAACTGTGAAAAAACCATAAGTAATAAATGGGGAGGGACTTTAATGAAAAAGTCCCAAGGGCGAGATGGCAGTGAAGTGTGTGTGTTGAGGTGTTGGTATAAAAGGGGGAGGTCACAATCTCGAACCTGTGGCCACCCTTTTTTATAAAACATTTTTTTAAAAATTTTCTTTTTGAAAAAGCTAAAATAAGCAAAAATAAACTACATTAATAAAGACACTTTTGACAGAGCTTATTAAAAAGCCTGAAATCAGCTGAAGAAACAGTTTTAACTTATTTTAAACTATGACTTAAACCAAAATTGTTTGGCTTATTAAAACACAATAAGCTAAAAAGCTAACTCAAATAAGCTGAAACAATCCAACTCCTATACCTATTAGGTACTATTGAATAAAAATGAGCTAACAAAATAAGCTAGAAATAAGCTAAAGATAAAGACAAATTTACTTTTTAACATAAAATGGCATTTAACTAAAACTACTTGGACTTAAAAAGCAGTTTAGAAAGGCAAATAAACTTATGGCAGCTTAAACCCCAGACCTAATAAGCAATAGAGACTAGGAAATAAGCAAATTGAATAAGTAAAAAACACTTAAAAGGTATTAAAGACAGCAGACTTAAAAACTCTTTTAAAAACTTTTGACCAATTTTAAGCTCAAATTAAGGATTAATGAGCACATGAAAGAAGCTATATACTAAAAACAGATTAAGACCTTTACTCCACTAACTCAAATAAGCAAAAATTAAACAAAAATGGTTAAGACATAAGCTAGAAAAGTTAAGCTGAAAATGACAGAACACACTAGTTATTTTGGGTTCTTTTGACACTTTTAGGACAGATTTGAACTCATTTTTAAAGACTCAAAAAGCAAAACTAAATTAGGAAAACGTAAAACAAATTAGACTAGATTAAAATAAGCTAGACTTAATAAAAACTTAATCAAAGATAAGCCAAATCAAGGCCTAATTTGATCTGCAAACCTAGACCCTACAACTCTAATATTACTTAAGCTGTTTAAAAGTTAAACTACTTAAAAGTCTATTACAAAATCCACAAACTTAAAACAGATTAAAATTGATGCTAATGGAACTCTTTTATCATACAAAAACCATACCTCAAATTCATTTTGAAGAAGATTGACAAATAAGCTTTTTGAGTAAACTTTGTAAATGCAGATTTTGAAATATGATAAAACAATCTATAAATCTAAACAAAACCAGTTTTGAGCTTATGAAAACTAAAGTATAGTCCTAATTTGAGCTTATGAAATCTGACCTTATGACTAAAAGCAATCACAAATAGTTTTAACTAAGTTAAAACTGCTTGTGCCAAACACCCCATTAAAAACCTTAAATCCTATTTTAAGCCTAAACTGACTCAAATAAGCTAAGAAAGTTAAACACAGATTAAGCACTTACCATATTAAGTAAATTAAAGCAAAGACTAAGGAAAAATAAACACCTAACACTAAGCTAAACTAAAATAAGAAATTTAACTAATATGGCCATATTTTATCTAAACTCAACTTAAACTTAAAACTAAGCTTTAAACTAACATGATAAGCTAATAAAAGACAAAATAAGCAAAGATACACAATGATAAGCAGAGAATAAACAGCAATAAGCAAACAATAAGCTGGAATAAGCAAAAACTTATCAACAAGCTCTAGCTTGTTTGCACAAACTAGTAAGGTCTATAAGCCCATCCAAATCCGGCTTATCATCCTTAATAAGCCGAGGTATTTGATTGGTGATTCAATGAAATAGTAACACTTTATTTAAGTAAAACAGGATTATTAAGAGCTTAAGAAATGATGTGAAAATAGATTAAGCTTGAAAGTGTAATGAGTAAAAAGACAGAATCAAGAATAAGCTTGAAAATTGACTTGTATTAATAAAATGAAGTTATATTACTGAAAAGTAAATACAATAAAAGTAAATAAGCATAAAACTAAAACTACTCCTAAAATCTAATGCCTATTACAATGAAAATCCTCATCTATTTATAGATGAGCTATGTGCTTCTTATGTGTGAGGTGTGTTTCTTTTATAAGGAGTAAGTCTTCTTTCATCTTGGCCTTCCATTCCAAACCTCCTCTCTCATCTTTGTGATCTTGGCCCTTGATTACAATCCATGTCCAATCCACCAATAGGACACCTTGGGATTGCCAAGGTGTTAGTGAAGTGGCAGTCATGACAATCTCGTGTGTCTTACGCTTCTAGAAGGGTGAGGCGTGTGATTGGGTTAAGTGGTTGTAAGATCCCGTTAACATTTCATATAACACATATGATGCACGAATTTGTAACAAGAAATTAGAAAGAAAGATGGTAGTGTAGATAGAGAAAGAAGAGAGAGAGAGATGAGAGAATTGAGAGAAAAGATATTTATTAAAATGAGAAGAGATATTTTTCTAAGTGAAAAA
>BQNB010084105.1:4294-28849 GCA_026074375.1 Tanacetum coccineum
ATATAATAATTGTCGGGAGTGAAAAGTTCACAAGTTATAAATATGAGTAGTGTTAGCATCTTAACTTGTATTTAACGGTGATTTCGTTTTAAGTTTGGTTTGGAATAAGTGAAAAGTCAGGAACGATGAATTTTTCCTTCATGGGCATTTTAGGATTAAAGTGCGTCTTGTTCTATGGCCCTAAAGTTATAAAAATAACGAAAGTCAAATATGTTAATTAGTTGCTTAAAAAGAAAAATACAAAAAAATGAGAAAAAAGGAAAAATACAAAAATATGTGTGTGAATAAGTGTATATATTTAAAAATGGTGAAAATGGGGCTTTTAAAAACTATTGATTCTTTAATTCCCCTCGATGAACACTTAGCTACTTTTTGAGGTAATTAGTCGAGGGGGATCGAGATTCTTAGTTTTCTTAAGTGTTTACTTATAGCATTGCGTGAGGACACGACAATGTCTTAGTATGGGAGATTTTGGTATGTGTTTAAATACACATGCCTTTGACCATTAAAAACGAACTTAAATGACTAAAACATACCAAAAATACATTGTATTTGTGTGTTTTGCATTTATATTGTGCAGGAAACGGATATCAACAAAAAAGGACAACACCGAAGCCAAAACAGACAAATCGAGCACGAGAACAGAAAGAGCGTGAAGCAAAAGTCAAAGTCAAAGTCAAAGTCAACCCAGTTAAAGTCAAAGTCAAAGCCGAGCCAAAACTGAAGAAATACTTAATGGGCCCATCCGTACCCATCTAATGGGTCGGGTCAGCCCATTATGGTATTATAAGAAGACTTTGAGCCTAAAATAAAAAACAAAAGCCCAAAACCCTTCTAACTTATACACGGCCCAAAATAATAACCAAAGGCCCAAACTACTTAACTATGTGAAGCCTCAACTGTTAAGTCTGTTAGCCCACAAGGACCATCCATGCAACAACTCTATGTAAACTCAGGGACCAAAATTGCCAAATCCCTTATACTTTACACCACAAAGGACTACCCGTGAAATAAAACATATCAAAATGAGGGACCAAACTTACCAAACTCCCAAACCCCTACTGTAGGATCCCGTATTCACTTCATAACATATAACATACACGAATTGAAATAGAAAAGAGAAAGAGAGTGAGTTGAACTTTTAGAGAGAGAAAAAGGAGAGAGAATTGAGAGAGAAAAGAGAAATGAATTATATTAGAAATGAACAACTTGCTTTTTCTAAAGAAGAAAAAGCTTATATACCCCGTCACGTTAAAGGTACGCGCGGGATATTTAACTAGGACCTGGGCTCTGGTTTTGCTTGGGATTAAACTCGAAACATATACAATATTAGATTAAATATCGAGCCCGATTCCCGATATTATCCTATTACAACATTGACTAATTAAAGACCGAAGCTCCATCGTAGAGTGACCGAACTTCCTTGTTCGACTCAATAAATTGAGGCTAACAATCTCCCCCGAAGTGAGTTCATTGATGACACTCCTTCATGAGATCAGTGAAATTGCTTTTGTCGTTTAAGCTCGAGTGTTCTTGGTCTTTTTCTTTGTTCTTTGTTGTAGGCTTGTTCCTTCATGCTTTGCGATCTTGACTTTGAGCCTTTGTCATTGTCTTTTTCGTCTTTGCCATCTTGTGATCTTATGTCTTTGACCAACATGCTCATACTTTTGCATTATCTTGAAAGCTTTAAATCAGAGTTAGTGGAAGTCTTTGTCTTTAAATCTTAAGCTTTCTAGATAGGTTTGTCTTTGTAATTGACAGCATTTGAATGGTTGAGGTTGCCGTTTCCACCGTTTACCTGCAGTTTAGGTTAGTGATCAATCGAGATAAATTGATTTGAAAATCAATCGACGTGTCACTCGTTAAAGAGTTTTTGTAACACATCGAGAGTGTCATGTTTTTATCAAAATTCATCAACCGTCAATTCATTTACTGGACCAAATCGATATCCAGTTTTCACAAGTTTGATTCATATAGAATCTCGCAAGTCACCTACCGAGAGCTTGTTTAAGGTTGACTCAAGCAGGATTTCCATCTTCATTGTAAATTGTATCACTCGGATGTTCTGGCAAATATATGACTCACGGACCTTCGGTTTCAAAAACTCTTAGGTTTCCCGTTTATACATAAAATCACAACTTAAAACGAAATAGTCTTAGTTCAAAAGCATATTTAAATTTAAGAAAAAGAGATTTTCCCTATATTTATTAATTCACGTTTACTACACTTAATATAATTACACATCCATTAAACTAATGAAATCCTCGACCTTTTAGAAGGCTGCAACATCGGTTGTGAGCCGGCAAGATGCAGCAAACTTTTATCAGTCTCGGATAAATACTATGTGCCTTATTTAGAAGACTGCAACATCGGTTGTGAGCCGGCAAGATGCAGTAAACTTTTATCAGCCCACAGTTTATTATTATTATTACCACATTTTTCATCATTTTTTTATATATAATACCATGATATAGAGAAAATTCCTTTTTAGAAAATTTAAGTATAAATTTGAACTAAAATTATTGATATCGACTATACTTCAAAAATTGTTGATTTAAGTTTAATTTTCGAAGAGAGCACGTATTATTAATCCGGTTAGAAGCTTATGGGAGAAAAGACCACAAATTATATACATGAGCTCTTAAGATTTCCAAATAATCCTTGTTTAGCATCTAACTCATAATTAGCTCTATCATTTTTCGTTCTTCGCGAAGATCCATGAATGCTTAGTCTAAGCGTTAAGGAACAAGCTAGAGCTCAACACGCTCGATCGAGTCAAAATTTATTCTTATTTTATCCAGCATGAAAGTCAAAATTATGACAAAACACTTATTTTGTTTTTGAAATTTTTTAATTTTTTTAGTTTTTTTTTGGTATTTTAGTGGTAAAAACGGGATTACGTAAAAACAACGACTGCATGCACAATCAAATCGATAGATCCCCCATACTAGAACTAAACATAGTCCTCAATGTTTTAAGAAGGGTCTCTACGTATATCTAAAGCCATTTATTAAGTGTGCTAAAAGATAAACGTTATTCGATAAGATTTGGATAATGGATTCCTAAAATGAAGCTGAGGATGTGAAGCTCGAGTGATCGAAGGACAAAAACTGCGAGCACAAGAGGCTTCAAAAATCCGGGCAATCCTGGACATACACAACAAAACACAAAACACAGAAAATAGAAGAGGCGAGCCTCTCACACAACAAAAAACACTTATTCATTACTACTATTAATATAAAATTAGGATAAGCATGGGTTGCCTCCCACGAAGCGCTTGTTTAAGGTCACTTAGCTTAACCCGATCCCCCCATACTTAAACTGGTCAAGGGGGATAGAAATGGAGACACGGAACATCTAAGACATGGATGTCCTCTCTATAAGAGCAAGGAAAAATCTTCATCGGGCTTTCAAAAATATTAATGACTTTGAAAGCTTTAGAGTCCCGATGAGATAATTCTGGGAGAAGAGAAGTATGAACTCCTTTAGAAGTGAGAATCCCGGGGTTGAAAACTTTTTCCTCATTTTCGGATGAAAATAAGAGTAGAGTTTCGGACCTGGGAACTTCTTTGTGGAAAGGATGTTCATAAAGAGGAGGATTAAAATCCTCAAGAATTAAAGAAGCATTAGTGGTCTTCTTTACATTCTTTGCACAGTTGATGACTTGAATAGTGATTTCAAAAAGGTTCTCATGAATGAGTATACTCGAATTAAATACTTTGTCCTTGTTGTTGGTCAAAGACAAAGTATCAACCTTGGAAAAATCCTCATAGAAAATTGAGTCACACTCGGGAAAAGGAAGGAAATCACTTGATCCAGGTGGATCAAGTTCATCAATCAAGAGTATAGAATCTTTGATTTTCTCTTCCTTGGAGTCAAAAGGATCATCATAAGTATCATCATTAACGGTCTCAAGATCAAAGAGTTCATCATCATAATCATCCCATAATGGTGGGGATGAGTAATCAAGAGCATGTTCATCGGTGAACATTTCCTTGATAGGATCATTGTTAAGCAAATATTCTATTTCTCTAAGATCGGATTCGGCATCAAAGGGAAGATCATCATTTCTTGGTGGAAATATAATAAGAGTGAGTTCATCGGCGAACTCCTCAAGTAAAAGGTCTACAGGATCATTATTTCCTGGTGGAAATGAATCACTTGCGATATAAGCTTTGAACTCTTCCCAAATTAACTCACTTTCTTCAAAGAAATTAATTGTGGGGGAAGAAGAAGACTTGGTCACGGGTTTTGAAGTTGGAGTGGGATTGCCACTCAATGGATTGATAACTTCCGGTGAAGTTAAATTGATATGACAAGTAAGAGAAGAAGTAGAATTGCCACTTTGATGATTTGTTGCAAACAAATCTTCAAGAATTACCTCATGTGAAACATTATAGACATCAATCATGTTGATTGATTCTTGATGAGGTTGGGTTGAATAGCTTGAAGTGTCATGTCTCATATTCAAGATTAATCTTTGATTGCCGTCATGGAGAATCATCTCTTCTCTGTGAACGTCGATCAAAGCACGAGTTGTCCTCAAAAAAGGTCTTCCCAAGATGAGGGGGACTCGCGGATCGCTCTCATAATCAACGATGACAAAATCGGCAGGGAATGTGAACTTTCCAACCGGAACAAAGGCATCTCTTACAATTCCAACCGGAGTGGAAATCTCCTGGTTAGCAAGTTCAAGTGTCATTTGGGTGGAGATAAGCTTGGGTAAACCTAACTTTTTCCAAACTGAGAGTGGCATCAAGTTGATGCTAGCTCCTAGATCGGATAAGGCCTTGCACTTGAGCTCACTAAAACCACACGGAATGAGAAATTTCCTAGGGTCTCCAAGTTTCTCGGGTAACTTCTTAAGGATAACCGCTGAGCATTTTTCACGGAGGGGTGTATTTGCCAATTCTAAAAGTTTCTCCTTGTTCTCTCCCACCCCCGACAACGCCGCTTGCCCCCTGCCCATCAACCAGGCCTCCCCTCGCCCCCTAATCACCCCAACGACCCCGCACCCCCACCCTTGCTCAACGCCCCCCCACCACCAGAGCTACCCACCTCCACATCCGCCTCCAAGCCAATCTCCCCCACGCAGGCCCACAACCCTAACCCTACAACCATCGACCACAACATCACAACCCAAACACACCCAAAAAAACCATCCAACCATAAGCAACAAACAAACCGCCAAACTTGCAAAAAACAAAACACCCATCACGACTCAAAAACGAAACACGCACACCGCAACACCCGTTCATAAGCTCCCCAGTTACCATAACACTAACCTGTCCACCAAAATCAAGCTCCACACGCCACCTATCACCAACCACAATACCCCCACCACCCAGCAGTACGTCGATACCCGACACAACGCCCGCCAACCCGTGAAGACAAACCTAACCAGCCGAATCACTTCATCACACCACCAAAATAGAACCACCCAAAACCAAGAACCAAAAAAAACAGTTAACCTTACTAGAACCATACCCGGATTCCTACAACGAACCAAATATAATACCCTACTCCCCGCGAAATCAAACGAACACACCCAAAACCTATCACCACAATAACTAGACCACCGTATTGACCTGCAGGTTACGTTATAGTGATAAACGCAAACTATAATTTGAAAACAATTGACGAGCAATCTTAAAGAGTTTTAGTAACACATCGAGATGCCAAGTATTTTATCAAAATTCATCAATCAACCGTCAATTCCTTTACTAGACCAATCGATATCCAGGGTCCACAATTGAATTCATATAGAATCTCGCAATCACCCTACCGAGAGCTTGTTGAGCTGCTCACGCAGGATTACCAACTTCATTTGAATACATATACACTCGGATGTTCTGGCAAATAACACAATGCTATTGCGTAGGCTCTTGATAACAGCCTTGTGAACTTGATATTGTTCAACAATTATTTAGAAATAAGAATGTGTCCTAACTAGATTATAGATTTATCTCTTGGCTCTAACTCGATTTAGTGCGTTTTGTTTTAGTACTTCGAGGCTGGAGCATATTGCCACCTAATCAATATCAAAACGATCTCAAATCTCGATGAAAGTCAATAGATAACGTGTGTATCTCCGTGACAAATGAGACAAGTTTCTGTTGAGAGAAACCCGAATGGCTGGGAAGGGTTGTGCATTGCATCACTGGGTCCATGAAGTCGTTTTCAATTTTAGCAATCAACATGAGATTCTGACAGCATAGTATAGACCCGGTTTCTGCTTAAGTTGTGTATGGAGGCTTCTTTCTTAGACCCTTTATCCATACATTTCTTTTCATTCTTCAACGCCTTCAATGCTTACCAAGACGTCATTACTAACACCTTGTTGTGATTGTTCCAGTGTTAACTCAATCTTAGTCAGCATTATTCCCATATACATTCATCTCCAATCATACCTAAGGACTGCTATTTCCTAATCTTTATGGATATCCTTGGGTAATCCTCCGGTTTCTGTTGGATCATAGGATTGAATCCTAAACCTAACCACCTTATGACTTCATAATCGTCATGAATTAAGATGTTGTGGGTATAAAGATCAAACCATAAACCTTTTCTTACTGTTCAGCACAATTGAGTCGATAGATCATATTTAAATACATTTCTTTTCTGCCTTATTTTAAAAAATAAACACATAGTAATTGAAATACCTTGTGATTAAAATCTGTCTTGAAAAATCTATAGAGAAAAATAAGGTCAGCATGAATGGTTTTGGAACATTTTGATAATGTTTTGAATACATAAAATTGTCGATTGTTGATGTATCCAAGAACATTAAAACTTTGTTTTTTCGAAAACTCCCCCTCAAGAATAGACCAATTGAAAAATTGTTGTCTTTAAAACATGTGAGGCTGAGTGTGAAACAAACACAGAAACAATTTGAAAGATTATTATTTGTCATGAGAAATTCTTGCAAAATTGTGTTTAACTGTTGAAAAACCAGATGTTAGTAGGACTTCTCTTCTAACGGTAGGTAAGCGCACTGAAACGTACACTATTCATTTTCTAGAGCTAAAGAAAATAATTCTTGTAAGAACAGCTCCAGACCGAGAAACATAACTTCTCGTTGTGAGGAAAGTTTATAACCTTCCTTTATTTTGATTCCGGGTATGTAGCTAGATATTTGCATATTTAACATACGCCCTCTAGAAAATTAGAAATGAACATGTTTTGAAACTATTTACAACTCTCGCTCGAACTTCATTTACACACCCGTGTCAATGTTAATCGACATTTCTAAGCACGTAAATGTTATCGATTCCAAGAGACATGTCGAGAAGAATCTTTTTGGAAATTTTATGATTTTCTGATTTTGTATTTTCTTTTTTTTTGATGTTTTATAATTTTATGTATTTTGCTTTTCCTCAAAAATATATACATGGGTGATGTTTAATGATATTATCACGCAGTCTCATTTGTCAGAACCCTCCAATTCCGCTGGAGTCAAACATCTCATACCAAATCTTTCTGCAAGTTACTTAAACCGAATCCCTCAGAAGGCTTTCGAAAACATGTCAGCTAATTGGGTATTCCGTTCCTGACCAAAATATAATTCCATATACCATTTTCAACTTTCATTGATGAATATAACGAGTATGGATGTGCTTTTGTCGCGATGTTTGTACGGGGTTGCATGAGAATGCTAATGGCTGACTGAGAGTCGCAATACAAACGGTATTTTGTTGTAGTTTTTGAAGCCATAAGCTTGAAGTTGTGTCCTCATCCACATTACTTGCACACAACTTGCGATAACGCCACGTACTCTGCTCCGCTGAAGACATTGCAATGCAGTTCTGTTTCTTTATCATCCAACCTAACTAGCTTATCACCAAGTGCACTATATCCCTCCAAAAGTGCTATTCCGAGTATTAATGCATCACAATGATCAGCCGTCTAAAAAATGCTGTTAGTTCAATAGCCGAATCCATTTGAATACCAGAGTCCCATTTAATGGTACCCTTCAGTATTTAAAGAATCCTTTTAACCGAACCTTGAGGTTGCTTTTGTGAGTTGGTCGTGCTTGATTAACGTAACACAATAGCATACTGCTTGCACTAATTAAGTTCGGTCTACTAATTCAAGTACCGACGAGTGACCCAATTTTACTACATAAATCAGATTGGTCTACGGGGTTCTCCACTCCAACTACATCTAGTTTAGGTTTTGTTGAGCCATGGAGGACCAATTGTCCATAATTAGCTTTTCAGAATTTCTAAAGCGTACTTGGCGCCTGATTGATAAAAATACCTTTTGGACTGGTGATCGAAGTCCTAAAAAGAAATTTCATCTACCCCCATTAAGTAAATGTTCAAATCTACTTTGCATTAACTTTTCAATCTTTTTGAATATTTAGGGTTTGTAGACCCAAAAATGAATGTCATCAACGAAACAATTTGCACAAATAGAATATCCTCCCCTATTTTATCTTGAATAAAGTTGGGTCAATGTACCGTTAGTAAAGCCTTTGGACATACAGGAAGTTTGATAGTTCATCGTACCATGCTCTTGGAGCTTGCCTTTAATCCATAACAAAGCTTTCCTCAGTAGGTAACTTTTCTGGATGATCTGGATCAACGAAACCCTTCAGCTGGAGCAACATAAACCTCCTCCTCAGGGGACCTATTAAGAATGGCCATTTTTTTACGTCCATCTGATAGATTGGAAAGGACTTGTGTGCTGCGTGGGCAACGAAAATCCGAACTGCTTCCAAGCGAGCAACTGGTGCAAATGATTCTTCAAAATCAACACCTTCTTCCTGAGCATAACCTTTAGCTACAAGTCGCGGCGTTGTGTGGAATTAACAGTTGAATCTTCATCCTTCTTGTTCTTCCTAACACTTTATTTTATATCATCTTGCCAAAATGGTTTGTCGACTAGTTCCCAGACTTTTTAGTCTGTACGAAACTGATGAAGGTTCATCCTGCATATTGCTTCGATCCATCAGAATTCAGCCTTCCCCACCCTTAATGTTTCTCACCGGTTCAACATACTCAACGGAGCGCGAACATTACACATTTAGATCTTGGCTTAGCTTCATCTTGTTTGAACTGCATGGTTGATTTCCACGAGCTTGTTTCTAATGATGATACTCTGGTCCTTTCGTAACATGACTTTGTGGTGAAATGATGCACATCGTATTAATCAAATGTAGAAGTGAGAAAAGACTCACCAATTTCTTGTACCCATGTACAAAAAGGATTGATAAATTCATCTTCTTGAAACGATGCATTCGGTGCTTGATCATTGTTGTTTTCCTCAGCAAGACCGCGTGTTGGATTGTAATAATCTTCAAGTAAAGGACTGAAGAGAAATTCTAACCCTTATTGTGACGAATCTGTCTTTTCTGCTGTAGGAACAACATTTTGTCTTGGGGGTACAGGGTCAGAGTTGTCATAATCTGACGCCTTTTATCTTCGAGGAACGAGGCCTGAAGAGACATTTTCAACATACATCTTTTGTCATTGTGGTGCGAGGTCTGAACTGTTGTGATCAGACATCATTTCTTTGATTTCATCAAACTTGATATGAATTGACTCAACTATTAAGCGTTTTCTCTTGTTGTAAACACGATATCCCTTCGACTGAGTAAATAATCCTAACCATGAACACATGATCCTCTTTTCTTTCATCTTATCCAGATTTTCCCCATCTCTAGTTATGTAGCAAGTGCAACCAAAGATGTGAAGATGTTTTATTAAAGGTTTCCTGTCATTTATGACGTGATATGCCGTCTTTCCATGAGTGGATATGATGATTGATCTGTTCTGAGTATAGCATGCGGTTGCAACTGCTTCAGCCCAAAATGATAATGGAAGCTTAGAAGCTGAAAGAATCGTTCGAGCAGCCTCAACAAGAGTACCAGATCCGTCTTTCGACATACCCGTTTTGTTCAGGTGTTTGAGGAGTGCAGTTTGAGATGTTCAATCCCTTCTTCTTGAAATAAGCATGGAGTGTCCTTGTCCAGAATTTCGAACCTCTGTCAGTACGGACAGTAAATCACTTGAGCTTGAAGATTAGCGGTGAATCATCGTAGAAAGTCGTTTGAGAACATCTGGTGTTTCATCCTTGGAACATAGAAAAAGAGTCCAAGTTATCTTGATAGTCATCAAACAATCACCAGAAATATACTTATCTTCCCAATTTATGCTTGCAAACGCGCATTTGACCACACAAGTCCATGCGAATGCAAAATTTAGCCTTCCTTTGAACTAGGAACTGCTTTTGTTTTAAATGAACATATTTAGCTTTACTCCATTTCACAAGACGAACAAAGTTATCCTTGACATATTTAACATAGTAAGCCATTCACAAAATTCTTTCTTTGAGAGTAAGGTGATGTAATAACACGAAGTTCAGATGAAGAAATCCTTCGAATGCATAGACCTGCTTGAGTTGGTGAAGCTTTAGCCATGAACCAAATTGGAGTTGATGAAGTAGTTTCTTGAAGAGATATTGTGTAGAAGATCAGATCCACGACCGACCAGTAGTAAATCGTTCCCTGAAGAACTCTCCACAAAACAAGTTAGAGATCCTGAAAGCAACCCATCCAAATCAGCATCACATAATTAAACCAAGCCGAGAAAAAGTGATTGAGTCCATTACGACGAATAAACCCATTTGATCATGAATTCCCTTGAAATCAGATCTCCATAACCAAGAATTGGAGCAAACTGATCATTACCAAAACGAACGTACCCAAAATTTCTCCACAAAATTACACAACACTTGAGATTCTCCCGTCATGTGCATTGTGCATCCAGATCAATCAAGAATAGGAATGAGTGTAAACAATTTGCAAAGAATAGAGGACGATGGAACATTTGACAAATTGGATCCTAAGGCATATTGATATTTCAAGACATTATTATCCAACAACACTATCTATAGGAGGACTAATACTTGTTGATTCATTAGCTTTCCTAATCTAGGCATCCATATCTGTTTGGGTCCTTAAGTGGCTTTGTGTCCATGTATAAACGATGTGGACATCTCTTAGCTACCACCATTTCCATTCCTCTGTATGTATTCCTCATACACCTCCTTATAAAAACTCTTTATTACTGAATAGTTGAATCAGATGCAACTATTTTCTTATGGGGGGGGGTTTATTTTGTGTGCAACAGATTGTTCGCTTTTCTCTTGGTTACTAGCAGCTAAAACTAATAGGCACTACCTTAGTCTTCTTAGATTTCTAGCAATCACTTCTTACAAGTATCTTAAAACACAAGCATCAAGATCTGAATTAAACATACATTTTCCACAATCCAGCACAACCACATTTGCATTCGATGTTTCTTGAGTTTGAACTTCATAACACGCATTACAGACTTTGTTTTCTAGAAATACTAAGAAATCCTATGGTTTTCTTCTACTTCCTTCTTTGTAAACTTCACATTGACTAATGTTTGCACTACCTTAATCTTCACTTGAATAGCTCTTAAGCTGTGGCCTGCTAACACTAGTTTTGTGAATTACTCCTAAAGATTTAGACATGTGAGGATTAAGTATTCCTAGAAAAGCAGAGGCAACAGTGGTTTCTAGTTTGTGTTGTGGTGACAAGCAAATTCTTATACATTCCTGGTTTAAGCACATTTGATTCGAATCGATGGTTTCTATTCTGAACAAACTCTGATTGAGTGACTGATTAAATAAACATCCGACACATTAGTTTTTATTAACCACTATTTTGTTTGAAAACTTCTCATTTCAGGAGAATTTGAAAAAGGAGTCGGTTTTCCTAAAACTGATGGTTTTGGAATCCGTTGAGCATTTGGGAGTTCCGAACAGACGAGATGGTTTATTCAAACTGAGTTTTACCACATCTACTTTCCTTTTGTTACCCAGAATGAGTTTCTTTAACTCATTTATCACCATGTTCTTATCTTGCATTTGAGCTTTCAAATCTTGTATTTCATGATATTGTTCACGTTCTTTTCGAAATACATTTGAAGCATTTTCTTTGCAAACTGGGTTGTTTTTCATCTGTTCTTTACAATGTTGTAAAGAAAGTTCAAGAGAAATTGAGTGTTTTCTAGTTTAGCAAAACTCTGCAAGAAGACCTGATTATGAAAGATCTATAAACAGATTTCAGTTTGTTTTCGAAAGCTTTTGTGCACGACTTCACAAGTCTTTGACTTTATGAAGATACCAAAGCTGTATTCAGAATTAGCATTTAAATCAACAGAGAATCAAATATAAACATGTAAACATCTTAGCACACACTCTTCGAAACTCAGATCATAAATGTTTGAAAATAGCCTTTTCTTGATTCAAGTTCGTCAACTCCTTTTCAAGGGATTAACGACGCCAAAATCGACCATTTCAATTTCTCCTTTTTTAGATTCATGGAACAAAACAATGACATGCCAGTAATAGTTTGTTTGAAGAGGCATTATAACGTTTGAACAAAACTTCCCATAGTCTTATGCAGTTGGGTAAGAAATGCACTACTAGATGAATAGACCAAGTTTTGTTGACAAAATAGTTTAAAATGATTGAAGTTGTTTTGTCATTCATTATAAAGTATCTACTTTTACTAATGGAATTTAGACATGGGTAGAAAGCCAACGTTTTTAGCAATGTATGGATTTTGTCCTATACAAACGTTTTTCTCCACAATGTCTACCTAATTTCTTTAGCGCGTTCCACCTGATCAGATAGTTTTTGGATGGTGGTTTAAAGTTTCATAAAGTCGATGTTGATATGTGTAATTATATGTTCACTTTGTCTTTATCCAGTTTTGGATCTACTCTCCTTTGCAAGAGTCACGATCTCTTCCCCATTAGGGCAAATCAGTTTGCAGATCAAAGTATCATATGGTGATCTCATACAAACAGGGCTAATCAGTATTGAGCTCTCTTGAGAAACTTGGATTAGCAAAGGTTGAAATCTACCATTATACGTTCCATTTGGGTGCTAACATGTGAATGGTCTGATACTGAATTGCGTTTAATAAAGAATATTCATTTAAAAAACTTTATTTTGATTGCCATTTCAATCATACGTGTCAAATGTCTTTTTCCTTCCTTAACCTCTAAATCTGGAAAAAACCTTAAGTTTTCTCTTTGGTTAATTCCTCAAATTGTGACCTATTTGAAACAGACTCTTTTTTTGACTACATCCTCTGTTTTTGATTGACAACTGACAATTTCTATATGGGGGGGGGGAGGTTTAGTTTTAAACCCTTTGTATGTCAATGTCTTTAACCAGCTAATAGTCCTAAGAGTGTCATTTAACTTTGTTGAAAAGTAATTTTATAATCACTCGTTAGGTCATGTAAGGCCCGTGTACTTTCTCAAAGCTCATCTGGATTGGTCTGACAGTAACCCGACTTGCAAGTACCTCCCCTAAGCCCTAACTAGTCTCATCAAGTGCACTCTTCCAATTCTTGAGTCAATGATGCGTTTGCTTTCTTAATACTTTAAAATTGTTTTGTTTTCCTCAAGTATCAAGAGTCAAATTAGCAATTAAATTAGCAAGCGCATCAAACGCTCATACACACAGTCAGCCACATTTTGATCCAACCTATTATCATTAGTACAATAATATCTTGATGAATCAGGGGGGAATGACATTCTATCATCCTTCCCAAACATATGTTTCGTTAATGGACTCAGTGTTGCTCAGAATGTCGACTCACATTGCCTAAACACATCCATTTCACAATGGTTTTTTGTACCTGTTCCAACGGTTGACTTCTAGAAACTGGGATTCTCAGGTGAGAACCTCCGAATCTTTGCCATGTAACTGTAATGTGCTACTAATAGCTTGTTCATCCACTCCTCATCTGTGTCTTCTAAGTCCAAATCAGCTTGCTCAGCTTGAAGTGGATCACCTTTTCAGGCTTTTTGCACATCATCATCTTCTCCTTGTGGTATGCATATTCCCTTTAACCCGCTTTGGCTTCCTGTATTCCCTGGCATAGTATACATATCCCTTGTAGTTAAAGCACTGTATCCCATTTTGTTGCACTACCGGACTGCCTACAGTTTCCCTAGCCCCAGCAACTGTCATCGTCCTCTGATTTCCAAACTGCCCTGACTGATGTCGATGTTATCCTTGTGTAGTATCATTCAGTCTTGTTTCCTGGAGTTTGATGAAGTTCGAAGTTTTGTTGGTAGGTTTTGTACAGCTTCTGAAGTACTTAGCCAAGGAGTGCCAAGTTCTTTTTCATATCCTTATCCCTCGCGAGCTGGTTCTGGATCACGGTCCTTCCTCAGAAACGGACTCAGATTGGAGGAGTAACTGTTGGCGATCACCTCCGTTGTCTGGTCTTTGCCTTTTGTGTCTGGTAGACGCATTTGGTCGTACAGTGAAAAGATGCAATGTAGGATGGTGCATTCCGATCTTTGAGGTTTTGGTGCCTGATATATTATTTGAATATGGTTGAGCAGCCGAAAGAAGTGCTAATGGAGTTGCACTTCTGCTAATCTCTCAGAACCGATATCAATAACTACGATTTGAACTGCTTCAGAAGCGTCAAAACGCTTGTGATATGAGACCGTCCTATTTCCATGTCTCTGCTTGACAACCTCACAATCATGACCATAGTCTGGTTGAAGTGTTGAAGAAATTGAACATTCACTTGCAATGGTGATACTTGCAAGTTTCCTTGCAACTCATTCATCGTTTTATAAAACCGGGAGTAATAAGACTTCCATGGATTCTCCCATCTCGAGAAGTAAATTTTCCAAATTCCCAAAATAGATTGGTCTTATTACATCTGTACGTTCAACGATTCCCGGTGTAGCCTTTAATGGGGGCCGTCCACATCTCCTAATGTGTTGCATGCATCAACAGTTGAAGTAATGTCATCCCCATATAGTCAAAATCAATACATAGCTTTCCTTTTTCAGCTGAAAGTAAAGTTAGTTCTCTGCTGGTCATATGTGTATTTCGCAACTTCTCATGTGCAGCTACTATAAATGTACTCTGCTGCTTCAACTGCTGCAAAAAGTACGTTTGTAGGCATAAATGGAACTCAAAGATGCACTCCTTAATATTCACCATTTCATTTAGTGACGAGGTATCGTAGAAAACGCAAACGCAACTAGAAATATCTTCCTGGCTACAAGCATCGGTGGACGATCTTTGAACCACATCTGCCATGATATTTAAAAACAGATAATTTTCTGGCTAGGGTTAAAGCTGTTTGTTTAAATAGGCTCACCAAACTGAAACGGGCCTAAAAATACAGATGGGCCGTGAGCTAGAACAAAAACAAGTCTAACACAAATTCCAAAAAAATGAAAAATGTCAATAACTTATAGTAAACGAGGGTTTTGGGTCTCGAAAAATCCGTAACCAGCTAAAGGGTGGTTACAACGTAATCCGTCTCGTTTTTCTCTTCGATTTGAGAGGTCACGGGCCTGAAACGGACTTACGGATCAAAAGTTATGGCTGTTTTACTGAAACCCTTTTCTTCACACAAGATTTCTAGACAAAACGCAGTGCTATCTTTAACCAAAACGCAGTGACACCAAAACGCAATGTTCTTTGAGCAAACCGCAGTCTGTCTTTTGACAACTCGCTGCCCTAATAAAATACACAAACCGCTGTTTGGTAACTCGCTGTTTAGCAACTCGCCGTTTAGCAACTCGCCGTTTAGCAACTCGCTGTTTAGCAACTCGCTGTTTAGCAACTCGCCGTTTAGCAACTCGCCGTTTAGCAACTCGCCGTTTAGCAACTCGCCGTTTAGCAACTCGCTGTTTAGCAACTCGCTGTTTAGCAACTCGCCGTTTAGCAACTCGCTGTTTTAGCAACTCGCTGTTTTAGCAACTCGCTGTTGTGGTCAACAAACCGCCGTTGACTATTTCCTTAAATCGTGGATCTTGTCCCTATGCTTCCAAACCGCCGGCTAGAGATATAATTAAATAAGCAACTCTCCACCAAGAACACTAGGACGATTTGAGCAAAATCGAGCCAAATAAGCTTTTTATCCACGAACCAAAGCTAGGATTTGCAATATTAAGCGTCTCTAAGAAGATTTAACACACAATAACATGTATATCTTTGTGGATCGTCCAAAAAGTAGCAACTCTCCACGAAGAACACTTAAAGAAATTCGAACCTTTTTTGCTAGATTTCACTTGTAGGAGTAACAATGTATCATCCTTAGCTTATATCACACGAAAAACACCACGATTAACCAGCCAATCAAGCCCAAAAATGAATTTTGAGTCGTGGGTTATTTAGGACCAAAATCGAATTTGATGCTTTTAACCACAAGAATAAACCACGAATCCACACGTAGCTCTGATACCAATTGTAGGATCCCGTATTCACTTCATAACATATAACATACACGAATCGAAATAGAAAAGAGAAAGAGAGTGAGTTGAACTTTTAGAGAGAGAAAGAGGAGAGAGAATTGAGAGAGAAAAGAGAAATGAATTATATTAGAAATGAACAACTTGCTTTTTCTAAAGAAGAAAAAGCTTATATACCCCGTCACGTTAAAGGTACGCGCGGGATATTTAACTAGGACCCGGGCTCGGGTTTTGCTTGGGATTAAACCCGAAACATATACAATATTAGATTAACTATCGAGCTCGATTCCCGATATTATCCTATTACAACATTAACTAATTAAAGACCGAAGCTCCATCGTAGAGTGACCGAACTTCCTTGTTCGACTCAATAAATTGAGGCTAACACCTACCCTGTTTATCACCAAAACAGAGATAAAATCAAAAAATCAAAATTGGCGCCAAATTACTGTTTTCGTGTCTTCAACCTCTACCATCTGCAACTAAACAACAAAAACATCACCTCCCAACTCAACCCCACTTCACATGGCTCATTGCCATGTTGGCAATCCCTTATACTCCCATTCGTCCAAGATAGAAGACAAAAATAAAGGGTTGAGATCATTTGGCTTGGTGAGCACACAATTTGGATGGCTGAGATGACTTTTGGGATTCACTCACACAAGAAACACAACTTCTCAGTTCTTTCACAAAAGAAACACAAAGGGAAGAAGACAAGAGAACAAGACCCGAGACCCTTTAGCTTATTCTATATAAATTAGGACATTGTAAGCCTTCAAAGGCACCTAGCTTTACTTTCAGCTTATTTTAGTTTAACTTAGCTTATTTGTACTTTCCTTTTAAACCTTGTAATGTTTTTAAGTTTAATGAAATTTGAAGTTTGTTTTCAAGTTTTAAAGTTAATTTATGTTTCAAAAGCTACTATAAGCTCTCATTTTTTACTCTTATAAGCTGTTATTCACTTAAGCAATAAAAACTTTCTAGTTTTGTGTTGTTTAAGAACTAGTTCACCAAAATTCACTCAAAAAAGCTATTTGGAAGATAAGCCATAAAGGGAAGGGCTTATTGCTTTTACTAGCTTGTCTTTGACAAGCTAGAGCTTGTAGATCAGCTTATTTATAAGCTTATTTGCCCTTGTTTAAAGCAAAGGGCTTTGTAAGTTCTATTTTTTCCATTTTCTTGCATTTTACTGTAGCATTGCTTATTCTTGCTTATTTATGCTTATATCTGCTTATCTATGCTTGTTTATGATGTTTAATGCTTATTTTACTTAGGTTGTAGTTTAGAGGTCATTTGTGCGAGTTTTTCCTTAAATCTGTCATTTTAGCTTAAAGAATAGCATAACCTGTTCCAGCTTATTTGAGTGCTTATTGGTTGTTGAAATTTGCTTAATATTGACTTGTTAACTATTTAAACAACTGGTATTTGCAATTTGTGGCTTAAATCACTTTGAAAATGGATTTGAAAGTTTTAAAGGGGTGTTTGGTTTAACTATTTCAATGGTCAAAATGGGTCAAAAATTTGTTTTGACACTTGGGTCATTTTAGTTTAACTTAAATTCCTCATAAAATCCAGTAGTTCAAAGTTGTTAAGTGTTAAATCTCAAAATCTTAGCTTATATAAGTGGTTATTTGAATCTGTGAGAATCTTGGTGTATAAATCAGTGCAAATGATTTGATCTTAGCTTGTTAAGTATTTGTTTGTGTTTATTGGAGTGTTAAAATAACTTAGAAACAAAGTCTTATTGGACCTGCATTTGTTGTTTTTGGTTTTTGCCTAATCTGTCAAATTTGATTAAGTGTTGAAAATTTGAGAAATTGCTTTTTCATTTGCTTACTGTGGCTTATTTTGAATTTCAAAATGGTTTTTGATTCTTGTTATAAGCTCTTTGATGTCTAAGTTTAATTTGTTTCATAGTCTAAAGTTCATAAGGTTCTGTTTGATTGCTTATTTTTAAGCTCAAAAGTAGGGTTTTGTAAAGATAAAAAAAATTCGAAGTGTTGTGTCTGTGTGAACCAGCTTTTTCATAAGCAAATTTCTTGGCTTATATGTGTTTCAAAATCCTTTCTGATTGTTGATTTAAGTAGCTTATAGGTCAAGCTTTAAGGGCATATAAGCCTTTAAGCCTTAAGGATCCGTTAACTAGCTTAAAAATAAGCTAGAAAAGTGTCCTCTTGGCTGTTTGGCTAACAGTCTTTGGCCAAAAGCTTTATTGCTTATTTGAGCTTCTCAGCTTATTGCATTTGCTTAATTTAGGTTTATATCTGCTTATTAGGTTAGTTTTAGCTTATTTTAGCTTATTTTACTTAGGGTAGAGATTATTTAAGCTTATTTGCATTTTTAGCTTAACATTTGAAGTCTTAAACCCCTTCAATGATATTCTGTCATTGTTAGCTTATTCTAGCTTAATTTCTTAGCTTATTTTTGCTCCACATTGCTTATTAGAACTAGGTTATAAGCTGTCATAAGCCATTTGCTTTTCCTTAGCTTTTTTAGTTTAGAAAAAAGTCAACTCAGTTTAGTTTTCTCGTTTTTAAGCATTCTGTCACTTTGAGTGCTTATTTTTGGTTTTCAAAAATAGTGTCTTTACAAAAGTTGCTTATTTTTAGCTTAACTAAAAAGTTATAAAAAAATGGCAAATAAAAATATTTGGGAGTAGGGGAAGTCCCAAGTGAGCAGGGCTCGAACTCGGGATCTCAACCACACTCACCAAACGTTTTTAACACACACCACAACACCACTCTGCCCTTGGGTCTTTTCTGTTTGGATTTGCATACATTATTCTTTTAACAACGTTTTACCCCATTTAGCTTATAAGCTTTTTAACAGCTTATTTGGATAAGCTGTGTTACCCTTTTTATTTTTCTTAGATCCAGCACTGTTTAAACTACTTTTTGTAATTTTTTTAGATTTTATATAAATCGTTTAGTATTTTTTTTAATTTTTGTTAAAATCGTTTTTAATTCATAATAAAAAATATAAAAGTCAAAAAAATATAATTCTTTTTTTCAAAATTTTCTTTTATCATTTAGGACTTAGGAAAATTAGATTTGCTTTCGTAGGGTTAAAATCGTAGATTTTAGTTTTTTAAAGAACGGGATTAGATCCCGTTCACGTTTTTTGTGTTTTTAAGCTTAAATCGCTTTCGTTTTTGGTTTAGTTTTCTTAGTTCTTGCATTTTAGTCACTTAGGGTTAATTAAAAGTTAAAAATTCATTTTAGAATTAAAATTTGATAACTTAGGGTTTTAAGTCGCGTTTTTAGGATTCCCGGTTTACATTTTTAGTTTAAATTTGTGTTGCCTTAATTGTTTTTGATCAATTGCATTAATTTTCCAGTAGAATTAGAAATCCAATCAAAATCTTTGTCATTCAAACATCAAATATCAAACCGACTCTCGACTTTCAAATTTGCATTCCTCGTCGGGAAAACGACCCAAGAATATCATATACTACTCGGATTTTATTGATTTTCTTTCTTTGAACCTTGTCAAGGGAAACTTGATTTGGTTTGGTTAATATAAGTAGTAATATTATATTATTATTTATATACCCTAAAAGATAGAAATCAAGCAATAGAAGCAAGAAAATAAATTATTTATCGTGACGTGGAGAAAATTTGGTTTTTTTAAGAGTTTGCATAATAGGTAACTTTTCAGGCATAAACATATAACATAGCACCTCACATAGGGATAGTGTTTGATTTTTAATTCACTCATGCCACTCAGATATGGTTATATATTTGTGATGAATACTCAATTTGCACAGACATAATCTAGACAGCTACCATAGGCTTGTACTTAACACATAAACCCGACCGAAGGGAGAAACTTGATACTAGAGCGAATACAGTCTTTACGTGCCAAAACATAAGCCTTTATTCTTTGAACTACATATATATATATATATATATTTTTATTATTTAATTTTTTTTGAGATGATAGCTAAGGCATGGCACATAACTTCTTCATTCAACTTAGGTATTTCAGCAGCTTAGCACTAAAGAGAGTGCTTGCAAGAACATGGACTTGCGAAAATTATTACATGTGATTAGACTTTGGTCTAGTAAATGATGATTAAGCACAAGTTTTAGAGCTTCTAAATTACCGGCTCGCTCAAATATAATGATCAACTAATACTAATGTTCCAGAAAAGGCGACAAAGACCATATGTACACATCTGTAACGACGGAATAGACACATACGACTGCAATCAAACCTTAACCTGAACAAGCTAAAGGCATTAATTATCTTAGGTACCAAAGGTGGATACTCGAATATTCTATAGGCTTAGAATGCTCATAATTTAGTGGACTAGGTTGTGCTAGCTATAATGTCAATCCGGTTGGATTTGCCTTACTAAGAGCATTTTTTAATTTTTGAAAGCATATATTAAGATTTTCATAAAATATCAGTTGGAAGGAAAAAAAATTTGACAGTGCAAACATGAACGGATATGATTAATTTTTCCTATTTGGCTCCCCTCCACACTTAAGTTGAACATTTCCCTTAATGTGATAACTGATAATAGAGATAAAATAGGGAAAATTAAGGGAAAGCGATACTTCCCGGGTATAAGGAAATGTATAGCTGAGAGATATCCTTGAGCATACTTCATAATTTTCCATATCTTTAAGCTAAAGTACCTGCATAAAAGTAAACATACAAAAACATACAAAAAGAAAATATTTTTGTTGTTTTTTTAGAAAATAAATAAAATATATTAGTAGAAGAATGAAGGAGGGACTCCTCCACACTTAAGTGAAGCACGGGTTGCCTCTCGAGAAGCGCTTAATTTTTAAGATAGTCTTTAGCTAGACTCGTATTTCATGAGTCATCCTTTTGGGAAAAAGGGAGTTACTGCTTCCCTTGGGTCATTATCTTCTTCATGATATAGTTTAAGTCGATGGCCATTGACAATAAACGTCTTTCCATCTTTCCCATAGAGTTCAACATATCCGGATGGATATTGATGTTTCACTACATAAGGTCCTAACCATCGAGATCTGAGTTTTGGTTGTTTAAATTTGTACTTTGAGTGCAATAGCAGAACTTTGTTTCCATGTTTGAATTCTTTTCTCATTCTTAGTTTTCTGTCGTGCCAGACTTTGGTTCTTGCCTTGTATAGACGAGTGTTTTCATATAATTGATGTCTAAGTTCATCTAATTCATGTAACTGAAACATTCCTTTCTCATCAGCAGCGATGAGATCTGGGTTGCAATTTTTCAAAGCCTAGTATGCACGGTGTTCAATTTCAAATGGTAAGTGGCAGTTTTTTCCATATATGAGTTTATAGGGTGTGGTACCGGTAGGTGTTTTATAGGTAGTGCAAAAAGCCCACAGAGCATCATTAAGTTTTCTTAACCAAATATCAGGATTGTCTTTAATAGTTTTTTCAAGAATTCTTTTAAGAGCTCTGTTCGTGTTTTTAACTTGACCACTGGTTTGAGGATGATATGATGTGGAGAAACGGTGGTTAACTACATATCTTTTCATGGTTTTTTCCATTATTTTGTTACAGAAGTGAGTTCCTCTGTCGCTGATTAGAGCTTTAGGCATTCCGAAACAGCAGAATAGTTTCTTTAGAAAAGTTATAACCACTTGGGCATCATTGGTTGGTAAAACCTGAGCTTTGGCCCATTTAGATATGTAATCTACAACGACAAGAATGTATTCAAACTTATATGATTTTGGGAATGGCCCCATAAAGTCGATACCCCATATGTTGAAAATTTCACATACTTGAATGTTGTTTAAGGGCATCTCATCACGTTTTGATATATTTCCTGTCTTTTGACATGCTTCGCATAGGCGAACTAGAGTATGAGCTTCTTTGATGATTGTCGGCCAGTAAAAACCTGAATCTAGGACCTTCTTAGCAGTTATGTTAGGTCCATAATGTCCACCGGTTGGTCCGTGGTGCCATTGATCTAAAATGGTTCGAGTTTCTGGTCCAGATATACAACGTCTGATCATACCGTCAGAACATACTTTGAATATGTAAGGTTCTTCCCAAAAGTAATGTTTGAGGTCAGAGAAGAATTTGTTCTTTTGTTGATATGTCTTCCCTTTTGGTATAATATCGTCGACCAAGTAGTTTGCAAAGTCTGCGAACCAAGGTTCATTTTTGGTATTGATTTCCATTAGAGTTTCTCCAGGAAAGTTATCATCGACTTCACTGTCATCGCTAATTTCATCATTTTCTGATTGGAGAGAGGTACAAGATGTGAAGATTCTGGATGCTTATGATCACACCTTGCCTCAGAAAGAAAAAGAGACAGGGAGCTTTACTTTACCTTGTTTTATTCATAATACATGTTTTAATAAAGCTCTTGTTGACCTAAGAGCAAGTGTGAGCGTTATGCCATTCTCTACCTACACCAACCTTGGTCTAGGAATTTTATCTCACACTAGTTTGACCATCAAACTAGGTGACGGAACCATAAAACAACCTAGGGGTATTGCCGAAAATGTGCTAGTAAGGATAGGCAAAGTTATTTTCCCCTATAGCCCCCCCCCCCCCACCCCCCCCAACCCTTTATCATCTTTGACATACCCTAGGATGACGACTGTCCCTTGAATCCACGAACGACCATCTTGTCAACTGCCATTTCTAAGATGATGTCTCTAAAAATGTAAGAATACAGTAAAGGGTCCGAGGAAGAAAAAACTGTTTTAAAAGTATTAAGCCCGTCACTAGCATAATCAAAAGGGTCTTTGTGATAAAAAGTCTTGATTCAAAAACAGATCTTACAGGAGAGGGTGATGAACCATTCGACCCAACTTATGGAAATTACATAGAATTAAATGATTTGGACACACCTCAGGAACCTAAAACTAATCGAGATGTTGATTTTGAGCCAACTTTTGTTAAAACTGACTCTTACAAAATGAAATTTTCTTGTGTAATCGAATATAAGTATGTTAACGCTGACCTCCTCCCTTCCTTGCCCATTAACTTAATGTCCAAAAGCTTTTATTATTCCATAATTAAGGACAAGGATGAAGGGAAGAGTCATGCCGAAACTTTGATCGATATACCTGTTTTCGTTGGAAGATTTTCTATTATTTCAGGTTTTACCATCATTGACGATGATGATATGACAAAAGACGTTGTGCTCGGCATGAAATTTTGCAAGAAGTACGCATCATGCCAAATGATTATGAAGAAGTTCGCTCTCGGGGATAAGTGCGAGCAAATCATGGAGGATGAATGAAAAAGGAAGAGGAAAAAGGTCGAACTTAAAGACCAGCTAAAACAAAAGTGCTTCCCAGGAGACAACCCGGTCATTTTAATTATTTGTCGCATTTTAATTGTTTGTTGCACGAGTCTATCTTCCCAGATACTCTATACGGCGTATCGAACCCCTCTAGATACGGCGTATAAAGATGTCTGGAGGTTATCAGTTTTAAAACTAAATATTTAATTTCCAGTAATTTAATTATTTTTACAGGAACAATACGGCGTATCCTAGGGTTTGGGATACATCGTATTTAAATCCATGTACAGTTGTGTGTTTAATTGTTTTCTTGTACCATTGTAGCGAAAAAGAAATTGCAATTATCTTCTAATCTTTTATACAGGACCTTGCTGAAACTATGATATGGTATATTCTGAAAAGGACATCTGTTGAACTTATCCGGGCATACTGAAGACCTAGTCAACACACTTCTTGCTCAATAACTCATCTTGGAGAATTATCACGAGCAAAACATCAGGGAGTTTTCCGTTATAATTCTATCTTCCCTTATAATTTAATTGTTTTATCTATACAACGAGGACGTTGTATAATTTAAGTGGAGTATGAAGAATTAGAACGTACATGTCTTCTTTTTTACAAAATAACATGCTACAAGCTTTAAAATTGGCCAAATTAAAAAAAGATTAGCATGAATTTTGTAAAAATCACTAGTTACATTACCTAGCGCACTATAACCCTTGATACATATTGTGAGAATTAAGCCTATTTTATTTCCAACTGTTTACTAAAAATTCCACAAAATTATGCGTGTGTCGGTGATGTAGTGGACTTTAGAACTTGGCCTGGTATATCACTTGAGACCGCAATGATTAGTACTATGGATTTAGATGGAGGAACATGTTCAAATGATAGATTTCTAGGATTAAACCAAATAGCCTACATGTCGTAAAATTAACTAACTACCCTGGTTAGTTAAATCCTGTGTAACCCTTGTTTACTCTTATTTTTAGAGTAAAATCCCCTAGAACAACCTGTTGAGCCATTCCTTTCTTTTTCTACACCATATTATATGTTT
>BQNB010084106.1:0-25274 GCA_026074375.1 Tanacetum coccineum
AATGGTAATGCACCTCCAATAACAAAAGTTGTTGAAGGTGTTGAGACTACAATTGCTCCTACAACTGCTGAAGAAAAGGCGCAAAGGAGGTTAGAGTTAAAGGCAAGAAGTACTTTATTGATGGGCATCCCTAATGAACATCAATTGAAGTTTAACTCCATCAAAGATGCCAAGTCATTGCTACAGGCTGTTAAGAAGAGGTTTGGAGGGAATGCTGCTACTAAAAAGACTCAAAGGAATCTTCTAAAGCAGCAGTATAAATTTTTTACCGCATCTAGCTTAGAGGTGTTAGATCAAACCTTTGATAGGCTCAAACGCTTATCAGTCAGTTAAAGATTCATGGTGAAAGTATCTCACAAGAAGATGTGAATCAGAAATTCTTAGAAGTTTGTCACCAGAATGAACACACATACGATTGTGTGGAGGAACAAGCCTGAGATAGATATATTAAGCCTGGATGATCTTTACAACAACCTGAAGATCTATGAACCAGAGGTCAAAGGGACATCAAGCTCAAGCACAAACACACAAAACGTAGCCTTTGTGTCCTCAAACAGCACTAGCAGTACAAATGGAGCAGTTAATACTGCTCATGGTGTTACAAATGCTAGCACTCAAGCTACTGCTGTTAACCCAACAACAATTGACAACTTGAGTGATGATGTTATCTGTACTTTCTTTGCAAGTCAACCAAACAGTCCACAACTTGACAATAAGGACTTGCAACAAATTAATCCTGATGATTTAGAAGAGATAGATTTAAGGTGGCAGATGGCTATGCTAACAATGAGGGCAAGGAGATTCTTGAAGAACACTGGAAGGAAGTTTTTTGTAAATGGTACTGAGACCATTGGGTTTGATAAGTCCAAGGTGGAGTGTTACAACTGCCACAAAAGGGGACACTTTGCAAGGGAGTGCAGGGCTCCATGGAACCAAGAAAACAGGAATAGGGAGAACACAAGAAGGGTTGTGCCAGTGGAGATAACTACTTCTAATGCTTTGGTGTCTTGTGATAGTTTTGGTTATGATTGGAGTGATCAAGCAGAAGAAGGTCCAACTAACTTTGCACTCATGGCTTACTCTTCTACAAGTTTTAACTCTGAGGTATCTACTGATTCAAACTATTCATCGTCTTGTTTGGAAAATGTTCAAATTCTTAAAGAACAAAATGAACAACTATTAAAAGACTTAAGGACATCTAAGTTAAATGCTATTGCTTATAAAACAGGTTTAGAGTCTGTAGAAGCAAGACTTCTAGTTTATAAGAAAAATGAGTCTATAGAAGCAAGACTTCTAGTTTATAAGAAAAATGAGTCTATTTATAAGGAAGATATCAAGGTCTTAAACGTGAGATTCATTTAAGAGAAGTAGCCATTACAGAGCTTAGGAGGAAGTTGGAACTGGCAAAAATATGATAATTCATCTAAAAGGCTAAGCAAACTAATAAACATCCAGATAGCTTTGATAAGTGCAAGCAATAGCTTTTTAGGGGATACATTATGTTCACCAAGATCCATATAGCTGGAGACTTTATGCCTCCAAAAATTTGATTTGTTCATTCTCTGGTCTAGAAGAGTGTTATGAATGAGCCTATAGTTATGAGTCTACAGTTAAGAAGCTCTATAGTGTGAGACATAGTGAAGGGGCTAAGTCTAGTGCAGAACAACCTAAGCCATTAAAAGCTAATGGTGCTTCAATTATTAAGGATTGGTGTTTGATAGTGAGAAATAAAGATGTGCCTCAGTCTAGAGAAAGATAAGAAAATAGATAAGGCTAGTTTTGCCATAAATAGAGTTTGTTTACATCTAAAGAGGCAAGTAAAATCTCCTAGGAAAACTGTTAATCATGTTAATCAAAATAGATAAAACACTCATACTCCTAAGGAAAATCAAAGAAACTAGAATAATATGATGTCTCAAAGATTAGGAAGTAATTTTGAGATTATTAACAAAGCTTGCTATGTATGTGGAAGTTTTGATCACTTATAGAATAACTTGCAGTATGATTGTAATAACCATCAGAGACAGTTTAATAATCGAAAGATGTGTAAAACCAGAGAGTGGGGGGGGGGGGGGGGGGGGGGGGGGGGGGGGGGGGGGGGGGGGTGGGGGGGGGGGGGGGGTGGGTGTGAAGCTATACTCAAATGGTGGAAAATCACTAGAATTTTTCTAGAATGACTCACCCTAGTCCAAAAAAGGAAGCATGGTTCCAACAAGTGCAGCATAATGAGTTGTCTGCTAGTATCACTTACTACTGCTAGACCAGTTAATACTGCTCAACCCAGAACAACGATGAATAGTGCAAGACCAATGACAAATATTTTTAATAAAGCACATTCAATTGTTAGAAGACCCATTAAGCATAACAAAACAGGCAACAAAAAATAAGTAATTTTAATCAGGGTGTTAATACTGTTAAAGATAAAAAAAAAGTTAATACTGCTAAGCCAAAAGCAGTACTTAATGTTGTTAAGGGAAACCATGTTAATGCTGTTAAGGCCTCAGCTTGTTGGGTTTGGAAACCAAATGAGGTGTCTAAAGAAATAGACCCATGTTCTAAAGGCAGTGAACGAGGAAGGGGTGTGCGCGAGCGGAGGGACCAGTCAAGGAAACCGGATTTGTTATATTAACATAGGGGGTGGGGCATCAGAGGCAGATCCAATCATATTGGCATGGGTCCCCAAAAGAAACGATTTTCTTACCATATATCGCAGGGGCAATCCATAAATAAGATTACATGGATGCAAGGACTGATTGACATAGGATGCTCAAGGCACATGACGTAAAAAAGAATAACATGTCCTATCTTACTGAAGTTTAGAAATATATTGGATGGAGGATATGTAGCCTTTGAGAGGTACCCCTAAAGGAGAGGAAAAATCACATAAGGCATAGGTAGCAATCAAAACAAGTAATTATAGATTATGAAATGTGTATTTTAAGAGAATTATAAGTATAAATCCTCATTAGTATCTCACAAATGTGTGACAAAAAGAATAGTGTTCTCTTTAATAACACTGAATGTATTGTTTTATCTCCAAACTTTAAGTTAATTGATGAAAGACATGTTTTACTTAAAGTTCCTAGAAATAACGAAAATTATAAGTTTTATATTTAAAGAATATTGTTTCCTAAAGAAGAGTCTAACATATCCACTTTGCAAAATCCATATCTGATGAATCTAAACTTTGGCATAGAAGGCTTGGACACACAAATTTCAAAACTATGAATAAACTGGTTAAGGGAAATCTTGTAAGAGGTTTACGTTCAAAACTTTTTGAAAATGATCAAACCTATGTTGCTTGTCAAAAAGGAAAACAACATAGAGGGCTCTTTAAAGTCGGTCAAAACATTTATTTTTTAAAAATTGTAAAGTTTAGATCAGCCAACCTTTAAATAATGTTGGGCATATGGATGTGTTTGGTACCAACATTTGTAAAAAGCTAAATGAAAATAGATGTATATGCCTAGTTGTCAGCAGATGATTGCAGTAGGTTTAGTTGGGTTTTCTTTCTAGCTACTAAGGATGAGACTAGTGACATTCTTAAGTCCTTTATAACTAGAGTAGAAAATCTAATAGATCAAAAGGTTAAGGTAATTAGGTATGACAATAGAACTGAGTTCAAGAATAAGGAGATGAATCAATTTTGTGAAAGAAAATGTATTAAGAGATAGAATTTAAGTATAGCTAGAACTCCTCAACAAAATGGAGTAGCTAAGAGGAAAAATAGAACACTAATTGAGGCTTGTCTAAGACAATTTGGCCCGCTAGCTGATTCTATAAGCTAACGCTACAATCTTTTTGGGTTGAAGTCAGTTAAAACTGTTTGCCTATGTGCAAAGATATGGTATCAGTTAATCTAATCCCTTACATAACAAGAACCCATCAATGAACTCTTAACCTTGCTAGAAAATCAGCTTGTAGGGCATATTTGAGACTATTATGTGTGTCTTGGCTATAATTCATTAACACCTATAGAATCACTTATCAAGTTTGAAGGTAAGAGCAGATGAAGGATTCTTTCTAGGTGGGTTTAGCTACCAATCAATAGTAAAGCATTTAGAGTATTCAAACATTTTATTTTGTAGACTAAGATGTGAAGAAGTAACTGCATGTCCATTTTAGTGAGACTACACGTCTAATATTAACAGAATTGGACCGCAAATTAGGCTTTTTGATATTGATGCACTAACAAAGTCAAATGAATTATAAAAGCCAGGTTGTTGCAGGAAATTAGTCTATATGGTAATGATGTACAAAAAGCATGTGATGATGCAGTAAAGGCTAGAAAAGAGACAGTACCATCTGCAAAGATTATATTTTTGCTACCATTATGGCTATTGGCAGATACCACAACTCTCTTAAATTTAAAGATTTCTGTACTCCTGATGATAGTGATTCAAAACTTCAAGAGATGATAACAAAGAATGTTACAGAAGAACCAGGAAAAGAATGTGGTGATTCAAAGTAAAGATAGTGAAAGATAATGATCAAGAGGGGAGGAGGATAATATTAATATAGGCACTAACACTGATTAAATATGTCTTGGGGCTCAGAGCACAAATGAAAGTAATTGATGTTGTGTGGGCAAAAACAAAGCGATTGAACATCTAGAGATCCAAATATGCCTGAATTAGGAAGATATAGGTTATACAAATGATGATGAGAAGATGTTGGCGGTCAAAAGGCTGACATGTAAGCAATTTGTATGCATTTATGCCTGTTAGCCTATTCCAACTTACAAAATACACATCATAACCATTATGAAGCAAATTAATTGGAGACTTTGAATTCCACACTAACCGTCAAACAAGAAGAATGACAAATACTTAGGAAGAATCATGGTTTTAATTAGCTCTGTTCAGCAAAGAACAAACCATAAAGACTTTTAAAATTGCTTGTTTGCTTGCTTTTTATCACAAGAAGAACCCAAAAAGGTAATTCATGCATTAAAAGATCCAAGTTAGATAGAGGCTAACTGGCATAGAAAGAGCTTCAAGCCAAGTATCAAGGTACTCCGACAAGAAAGGTTTGGACATTAGTGGATTTAACCAAAGAGAAAAAGGCAATTGGGTCACTGAAAAGTGGTTTTATCAGGAATAAAAAGGATGAATAGAGAATTGTGATTAAAAATAAAGGCAAGATTGGTTGGCTCAAGGGTACACATAAGAAAAAAGGATTTACTATAACAAACAAGTACTTTGCCCGCTGATTGCTTAGAATTGAAGGCAATTAGATATTCTTTAGGCCTATGCCTCATTTAGAGACTGGATTGTGGTGTACCAAATGATTCAGAAGTGCTTTTCTTTATGTTAAGAATAAAGAGGAATCTATGTATTGTCAACCACTAGGATTTGGAAGATCTAAACATCTTCCTGAGCAGAGTATACAAATCGTAAAAGGGCACTTTATGGACTGCATCAACTCTTCAAGACAAAACTTGTAAGAAACCTAGCAACTAATTGTGTTGGAGACATGGGCTTCAAGAGGAAAGATAGACAAGACTTTATTTATCAAAAGGGATAAAGGTGATATTCTGTTGATTAAGTATAAGTATGATGAGTATCCAATTTTTTGTTCTACATAAGAAGCATTTATGCACTCAAGTTTGATAATATGATGCATAAGAAGTTTCAAATGAGTTCTATGGGTGAACTCACAATCTTCCTTAAGACTAGCAAGTAGATCAAAAAGAGGATGGAATTTATATTAGTCAAGACAATTATGTGACTAAATTTTGAAGAAATTTGGTTTTACTGATGCCCAAACACAATCACACTATAAAAAAAAACTCAAAAGAGCCTTTGCTCAACTGGATGACGATGATGAAGAAGTCGATGTTCATATTATATAGATCAATGATATGGTTATTGTGTATCTTACTTCCTTAAGACCTGATATTATTTTTACATTGTGTGCCTATGCAAGATAGCCAAGTCAACAAACTCCAAAAGTGTCACATCTTCATGTTTTTCTGTGAAAAGAATTTTTAGGTAGTGTGTTTTTGCTTAAAAGGTCAACCAAAATTGGGCCTTGGTAACCAAAAGATTCACCTTTTTAGTTAGTATCATACCCTGAAAGTAAGTTATGTTTGGAGCAAGACTTGGATCGGAAGTCCATAACAAGGGAGGTTGTCAATAATCCTTAGGTGTAAGATAGATTTCATGGACAATGTAGCAAGAAGCAGAATGGAGTTTGGCTAAATGTCCACAATCAGAGGTTAATATATAATGCTGCTTCAAACTTGGGCAATGTCCAAGTAGGCTTTGGATTCAAAATCAATTGGCTTGAATATGTGTATAACTTAAATGCATACAAAGATCAATATTGATTATGAGAGTATTCTATAACGCAAAGTTAAGAAGCCTACTGTTTTTCATTAAAAAATAAAGTCACATTGAGATTAGACCTCACTTATGCAGAGAGATTTCCAAAGAAAATAAGCTAATTCAAATTATCAAGATTCATACTAACAATGAATGTTGCACTTTGGCTTACAAAAGCATTGATGTAAGTAGATATCAATATTGGATTGCTAAGAGTAGGAAATGGTCTCAATCTTAAAGTCTTGATTATGAAAATGGTATAGGTAAAACAAATTGATAGAGTTTGTGAGAATAAAAAGCATAAAGAGAAGAAGCTGTAGATAAAAAAACAACAAGTAATTTAGAGTGAGTAAATAGAATAAAGAGAGTTTGGTAAGAATAACAACAAAAGGATTAGAGATGTGTGATAAAAAGTCAGACAGCTGAGTTTAGTTGACAAAAAAATTATGAGAAGGTATGGTAAAAAGAAAACCAGAAAGAGAGATGAGTGATACAAAAAACAGACAGCGTGATTTAGTTGAAAAAAAGAATTCAATAGAAGTGTTAGTTGAAAAACAGAAGAAGATAGTTGTTAAAAAACAAAAGGGAGAATTGTGAGTAAAAAGAATTAAGAGAAATCAAAAACAGACAGAGAGATTTTGTGAGCTAAAATGTTAATTTGATGATGGATAAGCTAATTGGAATGGAATTAGAGTTAATGTTGGTGATTCAAAGTTAATGCAGTCTGAAGGCATGATAAACTTTACTGCGAGGGCTAGAGGAAAGTTAATGGCGTTAGGCATAAACTTACTGTCTGCTGGAGGGAAAAGTTAATGGCTGCAAGTGCCATAAACTTACCTGGCTGGCTGGGTCATAAACTTACTGGCTAGGGCTAGGGAAAGGTTAATGCTGTTAAGGCATAAACTTACTAATTTTTTGAAAGTTAATGGCTTCTAGGCATAAACTTACTGGCTGCCACATGCGGGAAAAGTTAATGGCTGTCTTAGGTCAAAAAGCAATACTACTGCTTTGAAATATAAAGTGCTGCTAGGCATAACTTACAACGCAGGTGAACGTTAAAGCAGTTGAGGTAGTTTTTATAAAAACTTTGATTAAGGGTTTCCATTCACTCATTTAATCATTTCATTTAAATATATACTCACAAATCACAAAACCCTAACTTCATTTATATCAAATCATCAACAAAACCCAACACAAAACGAGACCCTACAGTTTACTGATACTCATAATTTAGTCACGTTTTTGGCTAAACCCGATAAAAGTGAAGGGTTTGAACAAGTTGTTGATTTTCTGAATGCACACACCATAAAGTATGCTTTAACCATTAATCCCATTATATATACTATCCTTAATAAAACAATTCTTGGTTCTAATTCTGCCAAGGAGAAAACGGTCAATTAGAACAACAGTTACACAGCCAAAATGTATGGGAAGATAGATAGTTGTTACAGAGAAAGCATCTCTATGAATAGACCTATAATTTGATGAATGATGAAGGTAACGGATTGCTTGGCCTAATGGCAACCATTTTCGCAAAAGAACTTACAAAGAATGTGTTTTGAAAAACTTTCATAGCAGCCTTACATTCAATAGACCTAAGTGTTAAAGCACTACTTCATGAATGAATTTACAGATATCACTAGCTTCTGCAATTATCTGTTTAGTCCAAAAACCAAAAGTTTTAGAACTTTTTCTAAGTATATTATTTTGAAAGCATGATTAAAAAAAAAAAAGAACATGGATCCATGCTGTAAATTCTTGATGTATCCAAGGTTTATAACAAGTAATTTTTTAGATAAATCATTATGAGGGGATTGTCAAGTCACAAAGGATTTATGTTACACCCTCTTACAACAAAGAAGATTTTTGCTAACATGAGAAGTCAAGGAAAAGAATTTTTTGGAAGGGAAACACCCTTATTTCCTACAATGATGGTACAAGCTTAACAAGAACAGGGTAAAGGTTCAGAAGTGCCAACTGATCCCGATCACACACCCATCATTACTCAACCTTCATCATCTCAACCTTAAAGGAAACAAAAATCTAGGCGTACCTAAGATAGGAGCAGTGACACTCAGGTAACACAGCCTCATGTTCCAAGTGAATCCTAGCAAAATGTATCCCCCCGCAGATGAAGCTTTCAAGAGGAGCCTAGTATGCACAACTTAAGGAATTAATAGGATTTTTTGTAATCCAAATTGCAACAAAGAGTGCTATGGACGCAGATAGAACACAAATGACTAGTACAAGGCTGCAGAAGATTACAAGTTTAAAGAAGAGAGTCAAGAAGTTAGAGAAGAAAGGAGGGTCAAGAACTCATAAGCTTAAAAGATTATACAAGGTTGGAAGATCTGCAAGAGTAGTTTCCTCTGATAAAGCTAGTTTGGGTGATCAGGAGGATGCATCCAAACAGGGGAGGAAAATTCATAATATTGATGCTGATGAAGACATCATCCTGGAGAATGTTCATGATGCTGAAATGTTTGATGTAAATGATTTAGATGGTGATGAGGTGGTTGTTGAAAGTGAAGTTACTGATAAAGATGGTGAGAATAGACATATTGTTGAGGAAGCAGTTGTTGTGACTGATGCTATAACAATTCTAGTTAGTGCTGGCCATAAAATAGCTTAATTGTTGAACTTACTTTGGCTTAAAAACTGGGCATTTAAAATTGAAGCAGAGTAGACCCAAGGACAAAAGGGGTAGTTATGTCAAGAGCCAAGTGAAACAACTCCAACAGAATCTTTAGCAACTACCATCCAGGTTACAGGGTCAAGGTTCAAATGATTATGGGTAAATCAAAGATTATAGAAGGCATAAGACCTTTAAAGAAGAAAGATCAGATTAAGTTTGATGAAGAAGAAGCTTTAAGGCTACAAGGGCAATTTTGATGAAGGAAGATCAGGCATTGCAAGTGAAGAACGCTTCAACAAGTATAGTAGAAAGCTAACATTGCTTGGGATGACATTCAAGCAAAGATAGATGCTGACTATCACTGGCTAAAGATTGCAGGCACAAGAACAGCAAGAGTTGACAATTAGAGAGAAGTCTACTTTGTTTGTACAACTCTTAGAGAAAAGAAAGAAGCACTTTGCTACTAAGAGAGCAAAAGAAAAGATAAATAGACCACCTACAAGAGCTCAACACAGTGGAGTATTTATGTATACTTGACCAGAAGAATATGGCAGGATCAGAAGCCCAGAGACCTGGAAGAGCAAGTCCTTTATCAAAGTATTCAAGAATTGTTTGAGCAAAGCTTATCAAGAGGGTGAACACCTTTGTTGACTTTAGAACAGAGTTGGTAGAAGGCACTTAAATGGAAGAAAGTTCCAAGAAAGCAAAAGTAATAGAAGAAATCAGTTCAAAAAGATCAGGAGATGAGCTAGAACAAGAGAATGCAAAAAAGCAGAAGATGGATAATGATCAGGAAGCAACAAAGATGAAAAAGCTCATGAAAATTATTCCTAATGAAAAGGAAGTAGTGGTTGATGCTATACCTTTAACTACTAAACCACCAAGCCTTGTTAACTGGAAGATTGTTAAAGAAGGAAAGATTCAGACTACTAATCAAATTATAAAGAGTTCTGATGAGAAGTTCTAAATGCAGGTACTCAGGGGTCCATTATTCATATGCTTAGAAAAGCTTTAATAGGGTAATTATTGGAAACTCTGTGGAAATTGGTGAAAGCTAAGCATGTGTATACAAGGCCAGAAGAGGGCTATGAGAGAGTGCTATGAGGTGATCTAAAGACAATGTTTGAACATCATGTAGAAGATGCAGTGTGGAGGAATCTATAGGAAAACAAAGTGTTGGTTTGGAATCTATTTGATTCATATGGAGTACACTTTGTGAGGTTTCAAAATCTACATGTCTTTATGTTGGTAGAGAAGAGATATCCCCTTACACATGCTACAATCACAAATATGTTGAATAAACGAAGGCTGGCAAGCTGATCATTGGAATGAAATGTTTTTTTTTTTATTCATCTTCTTAGGCTTATCACAAATGAACCTTCAAGAATCAATGAAGTGTTTGGAAGGCATCCTCCCTGGAGATTAAAGAAGCTTTTAATGAAGAAAGCATGCTGATTTTGAAGATATAATATCAAGTTTTAGGAGAGGATTGTTGGGATTAATAAAAAAATTCTTGATGACATAAGAGTTAGTCTATCTACGCTAAGGCATGAAATTAGAGATGTTATGTAAATCTATAATGCAAAATATGCTAAGTTAGTTAGTACTACTCTGGCTAGTGTATCTACTGCTAGGGGGTAAGTTACTACTAAAGGTCTAGTGGTATATTACTGATTAGGCATAGTTGTATAACTTAGTATCTGGCTAGGTTGAAGATCAAAAAAAAAATTCTAAGTAGTTACTACTTGCGTGTAGACAATAAGTAAATGCTGTTTGGTGTAGTAGAGTTAGCTACTAGCTTTGTTAAGAGATAATGTTGTTGGTATCAAAAGTTACAACACTAGTCTGAAGATTAAGACTACGAAAATAAGTTTTCTACTGTTAATGAAGAAGATAAAGACGGGGCTCCGGATAAAAGATAAAGATTGCTTATGTATATGAAAAGAGATATTTTTATAAAAGATTGCGTATACGAGTTATATTGTTTAGAAAGATATGAAACATTAAAAAATACTTGAAAACCCATTGGGGACTCCGTTGTTTGTATAAAAGGAAAGTGTCCTAAGGGTATAGAGTTCAATGTATAAAAAACGAGTCATACCCCCCACCCCACCCCCCCCCTCTATATAGAGTTGAATCTTAGATACAAGGTTTGTAACCCTAATATTATTAGAGTAATTCGTATTAAATAATTGAAGCTTTTATTTGTTAATCTGTGTGTTCATTAGAATTACTGTTTCATTGAAGAATTCTTCTTATATTAAAGATTAGATTCTGCATAATCTTTAGTATTATCAAACAAAGTTTCTATCATAGTTGTATAGGATTTATCTTGCATACCTAAACCTTACACAAGGTAAGGAATTCAAGATCCATTGAAGTGGGATCAACAAAAATGGTTTATATGAGGAGGAAAATGTTATGAAGATGGTAGTTTACTAGATGATGGTAGAATGGTTTATTTCAATAGTGAAATAGATTTTTAAAGTGATAGTGAAATAGTTTATAAAATGATGGTTTATTAACCGATAGTAAAAATAGTTTATAAAGCTACTGTAAAATGGTTTACAAAATGTTAGTTCATTTGACGATAGCAAGATAATTAGTAATGATTAGTAAAATAGTTTATCATGTGGTAGTGAAATGGTTTATAAAATGGTTGTAAAAATGTTTAAAGGGATATAATAGTTTAAGGAGTTGCTTGCATAAATAAATAGAGGATTAAGGTAAAATCGACGAAGTTTTCATGAAACGTAAATTTGGTAGATGATTTAAGCCATCCACATGGTACAACGAAAATTTAAAAGGAAGTACGACACAATTTTTATTTTTTTTGAAATCAGAATCTAAGATAGTTCCAACTTAGGTTTCACTAGGCAAGATGAGAAGGTCTCTCCTTAAGTATTAACCTCAATAGCATTATTAACTCGTTGGGCTACAATCTGCACATTCTCCGCGGAACTCATTCTTTGTCTCATCGTCGGTATTTTCTTTAAAATTGAACGGAGAAAAAGAAAATAAAATAAATCAGATTTCATAAGTCATGATCCAAAGATGAAATGTTATGAGGTGACGGGTTATAGTCATGCTCGAATTAATCGGCATGCTTTTAGGTGACGGGTCACAAGATGGCGTAGGTGTTTTAACAGTATGAGGCGGGTGTTCAGCTCGGATTTAAATGATAAGGTAACTAACGAGATCGACGGACTGTGACAAGTTTCGATGTTATGTAAAACAGTATTATGTAAAGTCATGAAAAGTTTTAAAGACCATCGTGTCATTCACAATGTCTTGGGAAAAGTCCTAGTATTTATATAAATAACTTTTATATAAGGCAAGTGTAAAATATACGCAAGGGAAGGTAAGCACGTATATAAATCATGTAAGAAAATAGTGTAATCAAGTATTGAATGAACATGAAAAAGCTTTATTGATAGCAATATTTATAAAACATGTTTAAATTCAAGAGATGTTGGACCGGTACATGGGTTTACTGAAATCGCATCATGACTATGTTCAATCTGCTGATTTGTAACACCCCCAAAAAGTGTCGCAGCGAAATGGTAACTGGGGGCATTACTTCATAATACAACAACACAAGATATAAGATAACGACCTCTAAATGAGTCGTTCGAAATATAATCTCGTTGATTTAATTGAAATTTAAATAGTTATAACATTTGTCCCAAAGTTGCATCAAGATGAAAGACTGAAAATAATACAACGAGATTGATAGTTTGAATGCAAGTAGAAATCCATGAATGAAATCTTGAAAAGTTTAGACTCCAATGCACATCAAGAACGTCAAGCAACTTATTCACCTGAGAAATACATGCTTAAAAGTGTCAACATAAAGTTGGTGAGTTCATAGGTTTATGTAAGTATAAATGTTGGACCGCAAGATTTTAAAGTATGTATTGCATAGTATACAATATTCAGAAAAATGTAATTACGATATCACTATGCTCATGACACTGAAGCTAGACAAAGTATATGTGCCAATCAATTTCAGGCAATTAATGTGTCCCAATGAATGCCAATCAATTTCAGACAATCAAAGTAAGTGTTCAAGTGAATCCGACATGATATACGCCCGTTGGCCATGTTTGGCACCAATCCTGGACGGGGATGTCAATCCCAATAGATCTATTTATAACACACGCGCTTACACAAAGTAATTAACAGTTCATGATAGTGGGCATAGTGGTTTATCGCTACTTAGGCAAAATCCGTAATCATTGTAAGAATTGAAAAGTATTGTACTTGCGTCCTATCGTGAAAACAAGTCATGTATCTCACCCCGAGATTTGTAAAGTAATTGTAAACAAGTTTGTAATTGAGTATGTAAACGAGTATGAAAACGAGTATGTAAACGAGTATGTAAACGGGTATGTAAACGAGTATGTAAATGAGTTTTTAAATGCGTATGAAAACGTGTATGTAAACAAGTATGTAAATGAGCATGTATTGTCTCCCAAAATATTTAAATGAATTAAAATATGGGCTATGAAACTCACCTTAAGTGATGGAATTGATTTCTAGATAAATCAACTATGAATGTCGTCGATAAAGACCGGATGCAACCTATTTTAATTATAGGATCGATTTAGAATGACGTATGAAAATAATAGGGGACATGCCGTAATTATTTTATCTTGTTATATCACCATCTAATTAGTTTTAGTCTTGGAGCTTATAAGTCAAAATAATGATTTCGTTAAGGTTACTTAACTTTTTCAATTTATTTACCATGACGGACATAATATATATATATATATATATATAAATAATATATATTATTATATATATCATATATATATCATATTATAGGGCTCTAGTTAATTCATAAAAAATAAGGTTTAAAGTTTACTAACAAGTATAAATATCATAATAAAGTGAATCGATATTATTTTCTAAGGTTTTTATAGTCCAACGGATCAAAAACGTCGAAACATAATTTTACTATTCATGCAGGAAACTACATTTGTAAAAATAGTGCATAAAATTTTTATAACACTTTCTGAAAAAAGACCAAGCTTGATTAAGTTTTACTTTCTGTGTTACATTTTGGGCTTCAAAAACTCCTCAAACCTTTCCAAAAAATCCATTCGAAACAACATTCGAGTTTTTACTTAAGCCGGTTCGGACCGAAAATGGTTAAAAATACGGAATTATAAATTTGCCAGCTTTTGCGAGAGAAACAGTTTTTGTCAATATTGTTTCATCTAGTTTCTGACCATATCTTCTTCGTTTTACAATCCGTTTTTCGAGTCTTTATATGCACGAATGTATTATGAACAGTTACTAACATAATTTTAAGGTTTTAATTTGTCAAGATGTCACTAACTTCTATTTTGAAACTGATTATTTGGGGGGGGGGGGTATTTACACTTCAAATCTAAATTTTAACATGATTTTACCAACAAAAACTTTCTAAACCCTAACCACTTCATCCACATTCACAATCAACACCAAACTATACTAATCTCATCCAACACTTCTCAACACAATGAATAATTATAAGAAATAACTTGTAACTAAATAAGCTAGTTTATAAATAACAAATTTCACACTTGATTAATAATCATAAGTATGTAGTGTTCTTGATTCCTTAGCAAATATTTATAAAACTTTACTAGTTGGTGAAATAACATATTTTCATGATTTTCAAGCACATAAACATATTATATAAGTATGGAAATATGCAAATGAAGTGTAAAAATTTTGAAATGAGTTTTAGGCTTACTTGTTGTAGTGAAGATGATGATGATAACTTTAAAACACTAAAAACCCCCCAACAAATTTATAACTCAAGAACTTGTAAACCCTAACTTATTTTATAAACCCTTGCTTCTAAAACTTGAAATCAACTAGAAACACCTAAGTTAATACCCTTGATCACACTTGTATACTTGAAATATCAAGAAAATGGAATCTAGGAAATGGTTTTTGGCTATGTTTTGAGTCGTGAGCTCTTGTAGAGAGAAAGAGAGATCCTTTGATTTTTTTGTAAGTGATAAGTGATGAGAAAGACTTGTAGCAAGGTTTCTTTTATAGAGAAAATATCTAGGGAACCAATTAACATCCAATCCATGATAATTGAGGAAGGAGAGTGGTCTTGTAAGTGATTGGCATGGGGGAGGGAATGGTCTTGTTTAAGATAGTTGCTAGCTTGTAGGTAACTTTGAAAAAGAGTTCAAAACTAGCACATGGTAATATTTAAGCAAACTTGGTATTGTTTTTGTGTTTATATATGTAATCGGCCATGGTTGTGTATATGGGTAAGAATTATATAATTTTTGAGTATTGGGTATAATTGTGGGTATTTTGTGAAGTATAGAAAGATGGTATAGTTTACATGCATGCATGAAAGCTCAAAACGCGAAACGTAAACGTTTTACATAACGTATAAAAATAAAATACGAAAAGTTATAAATTATCTTTGAAATATTTATATAACACTTGCTTGACGTAAACTTCTATTTGTTTAAAGATTATCTAGAATTATCTACATGGCGAAGACAACAGGATTTCAAAGCGACGTCGTCGCGGCGATTTTCCTATATAAGGTTTTAATTGTGTAACTTTGTATAATTTTAGGGAGACGAACCCTAGTCGTTCTAGCAGCTTTTTAGGTTTTTAGGGCCTCAAAACCCTATTGTAACTAGCTTCAATCCATGTTTTAATTAAGTAAGATTATTTATCATTAATCATTCAATATGTATATGTGTTGTTTGATTGATTTATGTTCTTGCTTTATCTTTAACATGCTAGGCTAAACTCTCCTTTGTATTTACTTATGATTGCATGAAACTTAGGTTCTAGATCCTTTTGATGTTGCTTCTTATTGATGGATGTGCGTGTTAGGCTCTAGAAAACTAGCCATAAGATATTAAATTGGCATAGACGTCTAGGGAAACGCGAGTGGTGTAGAAAGAATACCATCGGTAACAGTCTTCATACTACCTTACCCCTAATATGGTTGATCCCTCTTAAGTTATTTCACATGCATTTAATATACTCTTAAGGGCCTTGTAATAGTCTTCATACTACCTTACTTGTGCGTTGCCCTAACGGAATATTAAATAGACGGCGGGTTTGTGTAATTCGTTCATGACCTAGGAAATACTTACACAGATCATCACAAGTGTGACAAGGCAACAGATCTAGGAGAAGTAATCTAAGGAGTAGTGCATGATTAGGTAAATACATCTTTGTTATCATAAAGTTGTCACCAGTAGTTTTAGATTATATTTAGTTTAATTATTAGTTAATCAAACTAACCTTTTAACCTATGATATTTACCTGCTTTCTTTTAAATATAAAAATACAAAAAGAATCTTCTCTCAACCCCTTAGAACTCTGTTAGACCGTGTTCGAGCCTTCCCAACCTATTCCCCTAGAGAACTATACCAACCCTCGAGTCTTGCCTATACTACACTGCAACGATTAGGTACACTGTCTAGGGGATTGTAAAACTTCCTGTGAAGTCTTTACAAGACCCGCATCAAGTTTTTGGCGCCTCTATGTGGGGAATAGTTAGGTTTTGATTATTGTTTAATTAACTTAGTTCTACTCGCTTGATTCCTATCAAGTGAGAATTTTAATTCCAATACATTAGCTTTCTTGTAGTTTATCTTTTCTTTGTGTTATTTGTTTCATAATCCATTCTCGTCAACCGCCATGGGAGACACAAATCCTATATGCACTCTTGGAGATTACTCTAAACCTAGCCACGAGGTCTACAGGAATACCATTGAGCTCCCCGTGGGGAACAATGTGGTACCTCTTCGATCCGACACCATCCGATTGGTGCAAAACGGATGCTCATTCCACGGACTTCGGTTCGAGGATCCAAACCAACACCTCAAGGATTTCTTAAAACTTATGGACTCACTTGACCTTGACAGAGAAAATAGGGAAATAACGCATCAGCGTTTATTTCAATTTTCCCTTCGCGATCAGGCAAGCAACTGGCTTGAACGTCTTCCAGTAGGATCCATCATCACATAGGAGGATCTTACTACTCGTTTCTTTGCTCAATTCTTTCCATTGGGAAGGACTGCAAAACTTCGCAACGATATCCTGATGTTCCAACAACATCATGGAGAATCTCTCTCAAAAGCATGGACTCATTTCAAGGACTTGCTCTAAAAATTCCCTCATCATGACATCGATCATTGGCTTCAAATTCAAATATTTTATGATCATGTCTCCTTTCATCTTAAGTGCAAGATTAACAGTGCCGCCAGCGGCAAACTCCGCGATAAGAATGCGGACGAATCTTGGGAAATCATTGAGAACCTCGCCCTCTACGACCATGAGGGCTGGAATGACTCAAAAGAATTCGTCAAACTGATCAAGGCTATCTCTACACCTCAAAAACACCTGACCGACGACTTCTTGAGCTCGAAGACCAGATTAATTTCTTACTAAAAGGGTCGTAAGCGACACCGAGACCCAGCTCAACGCACATCCCTCAAGCTTATGCTGAAGCGGTTTATTCAAACCCCTGCCCATAAAATCAAATGGGCCACCAAAGCAAAACCCCTTTACTTTTCATAAATGTACCGGTCCAAACCCTCAACCCTAGGCGTTAGGAACCACTTTCGAGGCTCGAGTACGGGACTACATGGCAGCACACACCGAAAGGATGGAAAGATTTTAGAATGCCATTTTCAAACAGCGAGAGGAGATCAAAGATAGGATGACTAAAATGTTTGGACTTCTTAAGGAACTCATAACCAGCAAGGCTCCCAAAAAAGTGTTGATCAGAGAAGAGGCTAAAGCCCTCGTCACTAAAAACATAAATTTTATATCTCTCACCAGATGAGAAGAAGAAAGGAATGACAATGATGATATGGCAGTCGACGGTGGCATTAACAGGACATATATGGAAATGCTAGTAAAGGAAGCCGAGAAGGAGACTAAAGCTGAAAAGGGAACCAAAAACAAACCAATCAAAGAGTTGAAAGAGAAGAAACCGCGAAGGCATCCAGCTCTCAGCCCGTAGGGTATTACCTAAAACATAGGATCAATGAGAAACTAATCGAGGGACTTATTGATAATCATAGGTTCAATAACTCCCTATCAGGAATTCGGGTTGAAAAAGTAAAAGGAAAGACCTATAATTTGTTACCTAAGAGACCTGTTTATGAAGCAATCCTTAGAAAAAAATAACACGAAAAGAGGAAATCGGAGGAAATATTGAAATACCTTGTAACATAGGAGGTTTGAAACGCATGAACGCCCCAGTAGACCAAGGATCCAACGTAAACGTCATGCCCCTCTCTACCTACATGAAACTAACCAACAAAAGGCTGGTAGAAATCGACATCAGGCTTTCCCTGGCTAGTCACTCGTATATCTATCCTTTAAGAATAGTTGAAGACGTGTTAGTAGACGTTGCTAGGTATGTGTAACCAGTGGACTTCGCGATCTTAGACATAATGGAAGATGAAAATAGGCCCTTTATCTTAGGAACACCGTTCCTGACAACGGCTAAGGCCGTGATTAAGTTCGATAAGGGCACCATAACTCTAAGATCTGGAAAGAGTAAAATAAGTTTTCATAGGATACCCGAATCCCCCTGTAAGATCGAGAAAGGGATTAAGAACGATATAGAGCCTATAGCTCCCACTATGACCGTAAATAGGCTAGTCTTAGAATGGGAAGAAAAGATAAAACTTCACCAGGAAAAGGAGACAAAGTTTGACCAATGGAGGAGCAAAAACTTCATTGATAAGCATCCTGCTCTTGTCAAGGTAAAAAAACAGAATGGATGATGAAGGAGAAGTCACGTAAGGACTTGTGACTTCGAGTCTAGCTACAAGACTCTTAAATAAAGAAAAGCGCTTCTTGGGAGGCAACCCAATGTTTATTTTTCTCGCATATTAGGAGTGTCGTTAGTTTTAATTCTTTTCATTTATTCTCTTATGTTTGAATCATTTTGTAATCATGCTTTGTTTGTTTGTAACTTCGTCTTATTTACAATCAAAGGTATTTTGCATAAAATAAGTGTAGGGGAATATATCTAGTTTTTAAGAACCAATTCAAACATAATTAAAATAAATTGTTTAGATTAATTAGCGTCAGTTTCGAGTCATATGATTATAATGATTAATTCTAGGTTTTTATGCAGTGTTTTCTACAGATATAACTTATAAAATTGGGTGCAGGAAATTTCTCATTAAAAACGAAGAAGAAATCTTCATAGTGCCTAGAGATGGCGTCGAGGTTAAAACCCGACGGCGTTGGGATTAAAACCCGACGGCGTCGCTTCTCCAGCAATGTGAAGATTCAAAATTTTTCAAGTATTTTTGAAAAATAGAATGTGCAATATTTAAAATTTGTAATTCTTTTATAAACCTGCATAAACCTATGATTACATCATTACTCTCATCCTATCTTTACTGCTTTCATAGAGTCAAAACCCTAAATTCTCGTTGTATATATATCTATCCCTTCGATTTTATGCTTGGTGTAGTTGTCTTTGTCTTTGATTACAGGTTATATTTAATGAGAAGAAGCTTGGAAGTTCTTAGAAAGTTTCATTAGACGATTCTTGGAGGACGATTTAACCAGTTATCGCATGTTTCTTCTCCATTATTGAGCAAACCAGGGGAGTACTAGTTTCTTTTACTTGTTTTCTTTTCCCTTTATTCGTTTTTACGGGTACTTCTATAGAACATTGGGGACAATGTTCAACTTAAGTGTAGGGGGAAATAAGCCTTAGAAACTATTCCTTCAATTGCCATTTGCTTTGTCCTTAAAATGATGGGTAATATATCGAAACATAGCATAAAAAGGTAATTTTGACCAAAATTTAAATTTTTTTATGACACATACCGACGAAAACCGAGTATTAATAGCGTCTCATGGATAGGAATTTATATGACTAGCACAAAAACCCTCAAAATTCCACCCCAAAAATGTGAGGTTCGCCTTTAGATCTCACAAAAATATGGGTTCGCCTTTCAATTCTTTAGGAATTAGGGTATCCTTTTTGATACCAAGATTGTTTATTCATGTAGCTTTCTCGTAGTTAAGGTTGGAATGCAGTCTTATGTGTCTATTCTGGTCTTTTGGATGTTTACGTGATGGTCTTTGTAGCCTTTTCTAGAAGGCATTGGATTCGGTATGTTTTTTATTCGTGAGTATACTGGTACGTATATTAAATTTCTAGAAGTTGTTTTGTGAATGCTTCCCCAAGGCCGCATAGTAAGTATTTAGGATTTTGCTAGTTAAGAGAAGAGGCCTAAGGTTTAACCATGTTTTTAACTCTATAAAACTGTTATTATGGTCACACCGATCATATAACTATCTCACACCCTTGCCATGCACTCATTTTTAGTGTAGGATACCCCTAGTACAACCCTCCGAGCCTATCCTTTTTCATGGTTCTCGTAATTTTCTGGTTAAGCCAGATTATTAATGAAGAGCATTGTAAACCCTTAAACCAATCGTTACACCTAAATCGCCTTAGCCTACCTTGTATGTACTCACTTTTAGTACATTATTGTTTTAACCCAAGTTAATTATTTGAGTACACGGTTGCTAAGTCCTTGTCCTTTGTAATATTGTTTTGGACGATGGGGATCATAGTAGTATTCATCATTATAATGTAATTGGGAGGATGAAGAAGTAATTTATTACCCCCAATAGAGCTCAATAAGGTCCATGTTATTTTGATCCACCTCAAATCGGGTCATTAGTTAGATTGTAAATATTGAGTATGTAAAAGTTCAAGTGTAGGGTTGTATTTATAAACCCCCATGATGTATTATATGTTTAAGCAATGGCAAGGCAAAAGTGTACGAAAAAAAAATTAATTAAAAAAGAGTAAAATAATGTATGGGCTGCCATTTGCTTATGTTATGTTTATATTAGAGTCAAGAAAAGAAAAAGAAAGAGATTGGTGTAGAGTTGTGTAGAGTTTGTATATTTTGTCCGAGTCTTTGGCTTAGAAACCCAACCAACGTGTATTCTTATAAATAATTAGCTAGCCCTTCCACTCCAAATTCACACAAAAAGTCAATCCCCAAATGTATCCCATCCATTTCCGTTTCTGTTAATGTTATCTTACACCTACACCCCACAACCCTTTAAAAGACCTCTTCGAAAATAATGAATAATACTTGCGCCTAGCGGTGGAGGTTTGATCCTTTACCAAGCCTATGGTAATTTATATGCTATGACAGGTAATGAGTGTTGATTTTCCGTTTCCCCATTATGTTTTAATTTATTATACAACCGAGAGTAAGAGAGAATCCAAAACACTTATGTGAGGTGCTAGTATATACTTTTCGTGCTTTTAATTACGAGGTCTAGAAGGTTGTATTGTAAAATACTTTTAAAGAGTAGGTTAAATGACCCTAATATTGCTATTGTCTAGGTAGAAAAGCCTATTTGCTTGAGGATAAGCAAATCCTAAGTGTAGAGGTATTTGATGAGGTGTCATTTTATACACTATTTCGGGGTCATTTAACCTCTTAAATCATGCAAATATGCCCAGATTACGTGCTTAATTGTTTGTTTTTAGGTTTTTAGCACTTCAATCACTTTTGGAGGAAATATACGTAACTTGGGCTCATTTGGAGAAGAAACGAACAAGATTACGGACCTACACCAAATCTCTTGAAGATTTATGCATACAGTGCGTGGAGACAGTGTCGCAGGCATAAAGCGATGCCGTCGTGATCTATCTGGTGACGGCGTTAGGAATCTCGCGACGGCGTCAGGACATGGCTGACTTAAAGAGGATCTAGAATCATCTACGTGGCGATGGCGTCAGGATTTCAATGCGACATCGTCGCAGCGATTTTCCTGTATATTAAACCGAAATTAGGGTTTTAAGTGTGTAACTTCGTATAATTTTAGAAAGACGAACCCTAGTCATTTTAGCAGCTTTTTAGGTCATTTTTAGGGCCTCAAAACCCTATTATAACTACCTTCATTCAATGTTTTAATCAAGTAAGATTATTTATCATTAATCATTCAATATGTCTATGTGTTGTTTGATTGATTTATGTTCTTGCTTTATCTTTAACATGCTAGGCTAAACCCTCCTTTGTATTTACTTATGATTGCATGAAACTTAGGTTGTAGATCCTTTTGATGTTGCTTCTTGTTGATGGATGTGCGCGTTAGGCTCTAGAAAACTAGTCATAAGATATTAAATTGGCATAGACGTCTAGGGAAACGCGAGTGTGTAGAAAGGATACCATCGATAACAGTCTTCATACTACCTTACCCCTAATATGGTTGATCCCTCTTAAGATATTTCACATGCATTTAATATACTCTTAGGGGCCTTGTAATAGTCTTCATACTACCTTACTTGTGCGTTGCCCTAACGGAATATTAAATAGACGGCGGGTTCGTGTAATCCGTTCATGACCTAGGAAATACTTACACAGATCATCACAAGTGTGACAAGGCAACAGATCTAGGAGAAGCAATCTGAGGAGTAGTGCATGATTAGGTAAATACATCTTTTTATCATAAAGTTATCACCAGTAGTTTAGATTATATTTAGTTTAATTAGCTAAAACAAACCAACCTCTTAAAACCATGATATTTACTTGCTTTCTTAAAAATATAAAAACACAAAAAGAATCTTCTCTCAACCCCTTAGAATTCTGTTAGACCGTGTTCGAGCCTTCCCAACCTATTCCTCTAGAGAATGATAACAACCCCCGAGTCTTGCCTTACTACACTACAACGGTTAGGTACTCTGCCTAGGGGATTGTAAAGCTTCCTGTGAAGTCTTCACAACCTCCACATCAAGTTTTTGGCGTCGCTGCATAGGGAATAGTTAGGTTTTGACCATTGTTTAACTTAGTTCTACTCACTTGATTCCTATCAAGTGAGAATTTTATTTCCCTTATATTAGCTTTCTTATGGTCTATCTTTTCTCTGTGTTATTTGTTTCGTAATCTATTCTCGTCAACCACCATGGGAGATGCGAATCCTATCCGTACTCTTGGATATTACTCCAACCCTAGCCACGAAGGCTACAGGACACCATTGAGCTCCCTGACGGGAACAATGTGGTGCCTCTTCGATCCGACACCATCTGGTTGGTGCAAAACGGATGCTCATTCCACGGACTTCGGTCTGAGGATCCAAACCACCACCTTAAGGATTTTCTTAAACTAGTAGACTCACTTAACCTTTATGGTGACAATAAGGAAAGAATGCGCCTGTGTTTATTTCACTTTCTGAAGCATGGACTCGTTTCAAGGACTTACTCCAAAAAGTCCCTCATCATGGCATCGATATTTGGCTCCAAGTCCAAATCTTTTATGACCATGTCAATCCCGTCACAAGGCGAACCATCGATCAATCAGCCGGTGGCAAGTTTCGTGATAGAAACGTCAAAGAATCCTAGGCATTATTAGAGGACCTCGCCCTATATGACAACGAAAGTTGGAACGACCTAAGGGATTTCGCTAAGCCAGTGAAGGTAATCTCTTTGCATCAAGATGTCCCGAGTACATCCGGCCACCGTTTAATCGAGCTTGAAAATCAACTCCAACGCTTGATGGAAGCTCATCTTGCTCCGATGCAACCTACTCAAGTGAACAAAATCACTTCTTCATGTGAGATCTGCAGTGGTCCCCATGACACTCATTACTGCATGGAAAATCCTAAACAAGCCTTTGTTGAATAGGTATCCTTGCGTACCGACGAAGCTGGAGGTAAGTGGTACACTTTCAAGCCCGAGCAAAACAATCTTGGTGACACCTACAATCCGTCATGGAAAAGTCACAAAAACCTTAGGTGGAGACAACCCCGAAATTCCTAAAATAATTTTTCAAACCCACCTAACCGGTTCTAATCCAACGGTTTAATCTCGAACCGTTCCTTCAACAACAATCCTCAAAATTTCAATAATCAATCAAATCTTAAAGGATTGGTGTACATCTTCATGGCATCTCAAGATACTAGATTGTCTAAGTTTGAAGCCGATTTCAAACAACAACAACGCAAGATGACCAACAAAATTGACACGGTATTAAAGGCCATCATCGATCGAATAGCTGGAGCACTTCCTAGCTACACGGTTAAGAACCTGAAACTAAACGTTAACTCCACAACTTCAGTTTTGTCTGCTCATTCTTACCAAACAAAAGACCCCCAATGCTCAACCCAAATCCACAGTTCGATCAACGCCATCACAGTCTATCAAAGTGATCCCCATAACAACAAGCAAGAGGAAGATGAACGAAAAGGAGAAGGCAACCCTAAAACTACTAACGCCACTGAATGCAGGGAAGAACAATCAGATACACCACAACCGGAGCTGAAAACCCAACTCCTATTGATAAAATAGGATATAGCGGAAATGACGAGGAAATTGAATGGTCATGTGTCAAAGAACCTCTGGATTTAGTTGATACAAGTGAGAAATCGATCTATGAGTCATTGATTAAGGAGATGCCGAAATGTTCACTGAATTATGACATTAGGATCAAAAAGGGTGACCCCAGAAACCTTAAAATCCCCTACATGATAGGACATAAATTCACGACCAACACATACATTGATGCTGACCTACCCATGAACATCATGTCCTTGGCCTATTATAACTCTGTTAGAAAGAATAGATACGAGTATAGGATAAGAAATTTCGTTAGATTAGGAAAGGTTATGTACGTATTCGTTGGAAATATGAGTTACGTTATGGATTTCACCATTCTGGAAAATATTAAGACTAATATTGACCCTAGTCTGTCCCATGTAGTATTTGGGCGGCCCTTCGTTGAAATCGCTTGTCTAGCTATAAATAGGAAATACGGGTTAATGACATTCACAGATGGAACTAAAGATATCATTTTTAAAACACCGTATAAGGACCCAAAGAGGAGCAAATTGTCTATTGAAGGTCACGACTTGCTGTCATCTAGAATAATACTTAGTAAAGATGACTATGATAGAAGGTGTAGGAAACCATCCGACTTAGAAGATAGATTTTATAGAGACACCATTAAGCTCGAACCTGAGTATTTGACTGGAGTTGTAGATGAAGAAGAAGTCACGTAAGGACATGTGACTTTGAGTCTTCTACAAGACTCGTTAATAAAGAAAAGCACTTTTTGGGAGGTAACCCAATATTTACTTTCCCGCATATTAGGAGTGTCTTGTGTTTTAATTCTTTATTGTTTGTTTTATAATGTTTGAATCATTTTATAATCATGCTTTGTTTGTTTGTAACTTTGTCTTATTTACAATCAAATGTATTTTGCATAAAATAAGTGTAGGGGGATATATCCGGTTTATAAGAACCAGATTCAAACATTTAAAATAAA
>BQNB010084107.1:0-27825 GCA_026074375.1 Tanacetum coccineum
TCATACATACTTTATAAATCTTTGGATTCCAACATTTACAATTATACTTACAAAACTCTATGAACTCACCAACTTTAATGTTGACACTTTTAAGCATGTTTTTCTCAGGTGAATTAGATGCACGGCTTACTTGATGTGCAATGGAGTCTAAAATTGACAAGATTTCATTTATGGATTTCTACTTACATTCAAATGATCAAATCTCGTTGGGTTATTTTCAAGCTTTTCATTGTGATGTAATTATAGGACACATTTAGAGGTCGTTCCCTTATATCTTGTGCTATTGTATTATGAAGTAACGCCCCCGGACATATTTCCGCTGCGACACATTTTTGGGGGTGTAACATCTAATGTACAAAAATAACATATCGACTCGTCCGTTGAACGTCTATTGTACTACGATAACATATCGACTCATCTGGCAAACATCTAATGTATAACCATATCATCTCGATTCATATGGTAAAAACCTAATGTACAACGATAGCTTGTCGACTCATCCGTTAAACGTCTAATGTACAACGATAACATATCGACTCATCCATTGAACATCTAATGTACAACGATAACATATCGACTCATCTGTTGAACGTCTAATGTACAACGATAACATATCGACTCATCCTTTGAACATCTAATGTACAACGATATCATATTGACTTATCCGTTAAACATCTAATGTACACCAATAGCATATCAACTCATCCTTTGAACATCTAATGTACAACGATACCATATCGACTCATCCGTTAAACATCTAATGTACAACGATAGCAAATCGACTCATCCGTTGAACATATAATGTACAATGATAACATATTGACTCATCCGTTGAACATCTAATGTTCAACGATAACATATTGACTCATTAGTTGAACATCTAATGTACAACGATAACATATCGACTCATCCATTGAACATCTAATGTAAAACGATAGCATATCGACTCATCTGGCAAACATCTAATGTATAATCATAGCATCTCGACTTATTCAGTAAACATTTAATGTACAACAATAGCATATCGACTCATCCGTTAAACGTCTAATGTACAACGATAACATAGCGACTCATCCATTGAATATCTAATGTACAACAATAACATATCGACTCGTCCGTTGAACGTCTATTGTACAACGATAACATATCGACTCATCCTTTGAATATCTAATGTACAACGATAGCATATCGACTCATCTATTAAACATCTAATGTACAATGATAGCATATTGACTCATACGTTGAACATCTAATGTACAATGATACCATATCGGCTCATCCGTTGAACCTCTAACGTACAATGATAACATATCGATTCATCCGTTAAATATCTAATGTACAACAATAGCATATCGACTCATTCGTTGAACATCTAATGTACAACGATAACATATCGACTCATCCGTTGAACCTCTAATGTACAACGATAACATATCGACTCATCTGTTGAAACTTTAATGTACAACGATAACATATCGACTCATCCGTTAAACATCTAATGTATGACGAAAGCATATCGACTCATCCGTTAAACATCTAATGTACCACTATAGCATATTGACTCAATCGTTGAACATTTAATATACACTGATAGCATATCGACTCATCCGTTAAACATCTAATGTACAACGATAGCATATCGACTCATCGGTTGAACATCTAATGTACAATGATACCATATCGATTCATCCGTTGAACTTCTAATGATCAACGCTAACATATCAACTCATTAGTTGAACATATAATGTACAACAATAACATATTGACTCATCTGTTGAACATCTAATGTACAACGATAGCATATCGACTCATCTGGTAAACATCTAATGTATAACCATAGCATCTCAACTCATTCGGTAAACATCTAATGTACAACGATAGCTTATCGACTCATCCGTTAAACGTCTAATGTACAACGATAACATATCGACTCATCCATTGAACGTCTAATGTACAACGATAGCATATCGACTCATCCGTTAAACATCTAAGGTACAACGATAGCATATTGACTCATCCGTTAAACATCTAATGTACAATGATACCATATCGACTCATCCGTTGAACCTCTAATGAACAACGATAACATATCGACTCATCCGTTGAAACTCAAATATACAACGATAACATATCGACTCATCCGTTAAAAATCTAATGTATGACGATAGCATATCGACTCATCCGTTGAACATCTAATGTACCACGATAGCAAATCGACTCATCCGTTGAACATCTAATGTACAATGATAGCATATCGACTCATCCGTTAAACATCTAATGTACAACGATAGCATATCGACTCATCTGTTGAACATCTAATGTACAATGATACCATATCGACTCATCCATTGACCGTCTAATGTTCCACGATAGCATATCGACTCATTAGTTGAACATCTAATATATAACATTAACATATCGACTCATCTGTTGAACATCCAATGTACAACGATAGCATATCGACTTCATCTGGTAAACATCTAATGTATAACCATAGCATCTCGACTCATTCGGTAAACATCTAAAGTACAACTATAGCTTATCGACTCATCCGTTGAACGTCTAATGTACAAAGATAACATATCGACTAATCCATTGAATGTCTAATGTACAACGACAACATATCGACTCATCCGTTGAACGTCTAATGTAAAACAATAGCATATCAACTAATCCGTTAAACATCTAATGTACAACGATAGCATATCGACTCATCCGTTAAACATCTAATGTACAACGATAGCATATCGACTCATCTGTTAAACAACTAATGTACAACGATAGCATATTGACTCATCTGTTGAACATCTAATGTTCAACGATAACATATCGACTCATTAGTTAAACATCTTATGTACAATGATAACATATCGACTCATCCAATGAATATCTAATGTACAACGATAGCATATCTACTCATCTGGTAAACATCTAATTTATAATCATAGCATCTCGACTCATTCAGTAAACATCTAATTTACAACGATAGCATATCAACTTATCCGTTAAACGTCTAATGTACAATGATAGCATATCGACTCATCTGGTAAACATCTAATGTATAACCATAGCATCTCGACTCATTTGGTAAACATCTAATGTACAACGTTAGCTTATCGACTTGTCCATTAAACGTGAAATGTACAACGATAACATATCGACTCATCCATTGAACGTCTAATGTACAACGATAACATATCGACTCATCCGTTGAACCTCTAATGTACAACGATCAGTTGATCCTCTAATGTACAGCGATAACATATCGACTCATTCGTTAAACATCAAATGTATGACGATAGAATATCAACTTATCCGTTGAACATCTAATGTACCACGATTGCATATCGACTTATCCGTTGAATATCTAATGTACAATGATAGCATCTCGACTCATCCGTTGAAACTCTAATGTACAACGATAACATATCGACTCGTCTGTTGAAACTCTAATGTAAAATGATAACATATCGACTCATCCATTAAACATCTAATGTATGACGAAAGCATATCAACTCATCGGTTGAACATCTAATGTACCACGATAGCATATCGACTCATCCGTTGAACATCTAATGTACAATGATAGCATATCGACACATCCGTTAAACATCTAATGTACAACGATAGCATATCGACTCATCCGTTGAACATCTAATGTACAACGATACCATATCGACTTATCCGTTGAACGTCTAAGGTTTAACGATAACATATCGACTCATTAGTGGAACATTTAATGTACAACGATAACATATCGACTCATCTGTTGAACATCTAATATACAACGATAGCATATCGACTCATCTGGTAAACATCTAATGTATAACCATAGCATCTTGACTCATTCGGTAAACATCTAATGTACAACTATAGCTTATCGACTCATCCATTGAACATCTAATGTACAACGATAACATATCGACTCATCCATTGAACGTCTAATGTACAACGACAACATATCGACTAATCCGTCAACGATAGCATATCGACTCATCCGTTAAACATCTAATGTACAACGATAGCATATTGACTCATCCGTTGAACGTCTAATGTTCAACGATAACATATCGATTCATTATTTGAACATCAAATGTACAAAGATAATATATCGAATCATTCGTTGAACATCTAATGTACAGCGATATTAGATCGAATCATCTGGTAAACATCTAATTTATAATCATAGCATCTCGACTCATTCGGTAAACATCTAATTTACAACGAGAGATAATCGACTCATCTGTTAAATGTCTAATGTACAACGATAACATATTGACTCATTCGTTAAACGTCTAATGTACAACAATAACATATCGACTCATCCATTGAACGTCTAATGTACAACGATAACATTTCAACTAATCCGTTGAACATCTAATATATAACGATAGCATATCGACTCATCCGTTAAACATCTAATGTACAACGATAGCATATTGACTCATCCGTTGAACATCTAATGTACAATGATACCATATCGACTCATCCGTTGAACCTCTAATGTACAACGATAACATATTGACTCATCCGTTAAACATCTAATGTACAACAATAGCATATCGACTCATTCGTTGAACATCTAAAGTACAACGATAACAAATCGACTCATCCGTTAAACCTCTAATATACACCGATCGGTGGAACCTCTAATGTACAATGATAACATATCGACTCATCTGTTAAACATCTAATATATGATGATAGAATATCGACTCATCCGTTGAACATCTAATGTACTACGATAGCATATCGACTCATCCGTTGAACATCTAATGTAAAATGATAGCATATCGACACATCCATTAAACATCTAATGTACAACGATAGCATATCGACTCATCCGTTGAACATCTAGTGTACAATGATACCATATCGACTCATCCATTGAACATCTAATGTACAATGACAACATATCGACTCATCCGTTGAACATCTAAAGTACAACGATAGCATATCGACTCATCTGTTGAACATCTAATGTACAATGATAGCATATATACTCATCCATTAAACATCTAATGTATATCGATAGCATATCGACTCATCTGTTGAACATCTAATGTACAACGATAACATATCGACTCATCTATTGAACATCTAATGTTCAATGATAACATATCGACTCATTAGTTGAACATCTAATGTACAACGATAACATATCGGCTCATCCATTAAACATCTAATGTACAACGATAGCATACCGACTCCTCTGGTAAACATCTAATGTATAACCATAACCTCTCGACTCATTTGGTAAACATCTAATGTACAATGTTAGCTTATCGACTCATCCGTTGAACGTCTAATGTACAACGATAACATATCGACTCATCCATTGAACGTCTAATGTACAACGATAACATAACGACTCATCTGTTGAACGTCTAATGTATAACAATAACATATCGACTCATCCATTGAACATCTAATGTACAATGATATCATATAGACTCATTTGTTAAACATCTAATGTACAACGATAGCATATCGACTCATCCGTTAAACATCTAATGTACAATGATACCATATCGACTCATCCGTTAAACATCTAATGTACAACGATAGCATATCGACTCATTCGTTGAACATATAATGTACAACGATAACATATCGACTCATTCGTTGAACATCTAATGTTCAACGATAACATATTGACTCAATAGTTAAACATTTAATGTACAATGATAACATATCGACTCATCCGTTGAACATCTAATGTACAATGAAAGCAAATTGACTCATCTGGCAAACATCTAATGTATAATCATAGCATCTCAACTTATTCGGTAAACATATAATGTACAACGATAGCATATCGACTCATCCGTTAAATGTCTAATGTACAACAATAACATATCGACTCATCTATTGAATGTCTAATGTACAACAATAACATATCGACTCATCCGTTGAACGTATATTGTACAACGATAACATATCGACTCATCCGTTGAACATCTAATGTAAAACGATAGCATATCGACTCATCCGTTAAACACCTAATGTACAATGATAGCATATTGACTCATCCGTTGAACATCTAATGTACAATGATACCATATCGACTCATCCGTTGAACCTCTAATGTACAACGATAACATATTGACTCATCCGTTAAACATCTAATGTACAACGATAGCATATTGACTTGTTCGTTGAGCATCTAATGTACAACAATAACATATTGACTTATTCGTTGAAACTCTAATGTACAACGATAACATATTGACTCATCCATTGAAACTCTAATGTACAACGATAACATATCGACTCATCTGTTAAACATCTAATGTATGATGAAAGCATATCGACTTATCCGTTGAACATCTAATGTACCACGATAGCATATCGACTCATCTGTTGAACATCTAATGTACCACGATAGCATATATATCGACTCATCCATTAAACATCTAATGTACAACGATACCATATCGACTCATCCGTTGAACGTCTAATGTTCAACGATGACATATCGACTCATTAGTTAAACATCTAATGTACAACGATAACATATCGACTCATCTGTTGAACATCTAATGTACAACGATAACATATCAACTCATCTGGTAAACATCTAATGTATAACCATAGCATCCCGACTCATTCCGTAAACATCTATTGTACAACCATAGCTTATCAACTCGGCCGTTAAACGTCTATTGTACAAAGATAACATATCGACTCATCCATTGAACGTTTAATGTACAACGACAACATATCGACTCATCCGTTAAACATCTAATGTACAACGATAGCATATCGACTCGTCCGTTAAACATCTAATGTACAACGATAGCATATCGACTCATCCGTTAAACGTCTAATGTACAATGATAACATATCGACTCATCTGTTGAACGTCTAATGTACAACAATAACATATCGACTCATCCGTTGAACGTCTAATGTACAATGATAACATATTGACTCATCTGTTGAACATCTAATGTACAACGATAACATATTAACTCATCCTTTAAACATCTAATGTACAACGATATCATATTGACTCATCCGTTGAACATTTAATGTACAATGATACCATATCGTCTCATCCGTTAAACCTCTAATGTACTACGATAACATATCGACTCATCCATTAAACATCTAATGTACAATGATAGCATATCGACTCCTTCGTTAAACATGTAATGTACAATGATAACATATTGACTCATCCATTGAAACTCTAATGTACAACGATAACATATCGACTCATCTGTTGAAACTCTAATAATGATAACATATCGGCTCATCTGTTAAACATATTCATGTGTTATTGACTTGGTACCTTATCCTTTTCTTGATAGCAGAACATGGGAGAGAAACTAGGAATGTTAGAGGTATTAATATATGTGTTGCGTTTATATTTTCCTCTTTTTTGGCTTCCACATCTTTGATTAATGCAATATTCTTTATCTTGTGTATAATATAAAGTGCATTGTCTCTTTTATATTGTTTCCAAATGTGCCTTTTCCAGAAGTAACTTGAAGATGGTCGAGGACATTCAATATCTTCGACAAGATGTGGTCACTTACAAAGTTGTAGGCTTTTTAGTTGATATCTTTGTCAAACATATCTATTTTTTTTGTAATCTGAATTTGTTATGCCTTTCTTGTGTATCAGAAAACTTTGTTGGATGATTGTAATGTAATAAAATTGTTGATTTTGTTTTTTGTGGCTGGAAGTAATTTGCTTAATTATAAAGTTGCTTTATAAACTAAAAATCGCTATGGTGTCACAAACCTATTGTCTAAATCTGTTGTGGTGGCACAAAATATTTTGCCGCTAAAAACTGGTTGGTTGTTCGTAGCTACATGCATCTAGTAGCATAAATTATGTGCCATAAACCCTTTAAGTTTTTCGTAACAGAATTATGAGTGCCACTAAAGCTCAATATGGTTTGAGCAACACATCGAAAAGTGCCACTAAATCTCTTTAGTGGCAACGCACTTAGTGACACTTAGTTTTTTTGCCACTAATTCTCAGAAAGACCTTTAGTAGCACTTATTTGATCTTTAGTGGCACTTTTCGTTTGCCACTAAATGGCCTATTTTTTGTAGTGATATCTAATGTATGACGAAATCATATCGACTCATCCGTTGTACATCTAATGTACCACGATAGCATATCGACTCATCCGTTAAACATCTAATGTACAACGATAGCATATCGACTCATCCATTAAACATCTAATGTACAACGATAGCATATCAGCTCATCCATTGAACATCTAATGTACAACGATACCATATCGACTTATCCATTGAACGTATAATGTTCAATGATAACATATCGACTCATTAGTGGAACATCTAATGTACAACGATAACATATTGACTCATCTGTTAAACATCTAATGTACAACAATAGCATATTAACTCATCTGGTAAACATCTAATGTATAACCAGAGCATCTTGACTCATTCGGTAAACATCTAATGTACAACGATAGCTTATCGACTCATCCGTTGAACGTTTAATGTACAACGATAACATATCAACTCATCCATTAAACGTCTAATGTACAACGACAACATATCGACTCATCCGTTGAACATCTAATGTACAACGATACCATATCGACTCATTTGTTAAACATCTAATGTACAACGATAGCATATCGACTCATCTGTTGAACATATAATGTACAACGATAACATATTGACTCATCCGTTGAACATCTAATGTTCAACGATAACATATTGACTCATTAGTTAAACATCTAATGTACAACGATAACATATCGACTAGTTCGTTAAACATCTAATGTACAACGATAGCGTATCGACTCATCTGGCAAACATCTAATGTATAATCATAGCATCTCGACTCATTCGGTAAACAACTAATGTACAATGATAGCATATCGACTTATCCGTTAAACGTCTAATGTACAACGATAACATATCGACTCATCCATTGAACGTCTAATGTACAACAATAACATATCGACTCATACGTTGAACGTCTATTGTACAACGATAACATATCGACTCATCCGTTGAACATCTAATGTACAACGATAGCATATCGACTCATCTGGTAAACATCTAATTTATAATCATAGCATCTTGACTCATTCGGTAAACATCTAATGTACAACGATAACATGTCGACTCATCCGTTAAATATCTAATGTAAAACGATAACATATCGACTCATCCGTTGAACGTCTAATGTACAAAAATAACATATTGACTCATCCGTTGAACGTCTAATATACAACGATAACATATCGACTCATCCGTTGAACATCTAATGTACAACGATAGCATATCGACTCATCCGTTAAACATCTAATGTACAACGATAGCATATTGACTCATCCATTGAACATCTAATGTACAATGATACCATATCGACTCATCCGTTGAAACTCTAATGTACAACGATAACATATCGACTAATCCGTTAAACATCTAATGTACAACGATAGCATATTGACTCATTCGTTGAACATCTAATGTACAACGATAACATATCGACTCATCCGTTAAACCTCTAATGTATAACGATAACATATCGACTCATCCGTTGAACCTCTAATGTACAACGATAACATATCGACTCATCCGTTAAACATCTAATGTACAACGATAGCATATCAACTCATACGTTGAACATCTAATGTACAACGATACCATATCGACTCATCCGTTAAACATCTAATGTACAACGATAACATATCGACTCATCCGTTGAACATCTAATGTACAACGATAACATATCGACTCATCCGTTAAACCTCTAATGTAGAACGTTAACATATCGACTCATCTGTTGAACATCTAATGTACAACGATAACATATCGACTCATATGTTGAGCATCTAATGTACGACGATAGAATATCGACTCATCCGTTAAACATCTAATGTACAACAATAACATATCGACTCATCCGTTGAACAGCTAATGTACAACGATAACATATCAACTTACCCGTTGAACATCTAATGTTCAACGATAACATATCGACTCATTAGTTGAACATCAAATGTACAACGATAACATATCGACTCATCCATTGAACATCTAATGTACAACGATAGCATATCGGGTCATCTGGTAAACATCTAATGTATAACCATAGCATCTCGACTCATTCGGTAAACATCTAATGTACAACGATAGCTTATCGATTCATCCGTTGAACGTCTAATGTACAACGATAACATATCGACTCAACCATTGAACGTCTAATGTACAACGATAATATATCGACTCGTCTGTTGAACGTCTAATGTACAACGATAACATATCGACTCATCCGTTGAACATCTAATGTACAATGATACCATATCGACTCATCCGTTGAACCTCTAATGTACAACGATAACCTATCGACTCATCCGTTAAACCTCTACTGAACTGAGAAACTGAACCGATCGGACCAGACTGAACTGAGAAACCAAACCGATTAGAATTGACTGAACCGAGAAACCGAACCGATCAGACCGGACCGGACCGAACCGAGAAACCAAACCGATCAGACCAGACCGGACCGAACCGAGAAACTAGACCGGAAATAACCGAGAAACCAAACCGATTAGACCTGACTGAACCAAGAAACCGAACCGATCAGACCGAACCGAACCGAGAAACCAAACCGATCGAACCGGACCGGACCGAACCGAGAAACTGGACCAGAACGAACCGAGAAACCAAACCGACTGGACTCGGAACGAACCGAGAAACCAGAATGTTTTTTTATTAGTATTTATATAATTATATATTTTATAAAAATAATTATAAATAATAATTATATATTTTTTTTAAATATAATTATTGTTTATAATTATTATTTATATAAATTTTATTTATAAAAAACATAATTATATAAATATATTTTATAAATAAAAATTACAAAAATTATTGAATAAATGGTTTTTTTTAGAAAACATTCCCCGGCGACATGTCGCCGGGGATTATTCCCCCGAAAATTTTCAGTAACGCGCCCATTTAGCTAAACGACAAAGGTACACTTTTCCCCGGCGACATGTCGCCGGGGATACAACAATTATCAAAAAGCCGATCTGGTTATACTTGAGACAAAAAAGTTATAAAACAAAAAAAACTGCTGCGAGACTACGATTGTTGCAGACAACCACCACCACCGTCGCTTGCTCACCACCACAGCAGACCACCACTACCACCGTCACTTGCTCCCCACCACCACCTCTCACCACAGCACCCACCATCACTCCACACCGTCACTCACGCGCACACGAGCACAACAAAAATCCTCCACATCCTCTAAATTATAATTCTTCCCTTACCCTCTAAATGATAATTCTTCCACTTCTGTTTCTAACCCTCTAATTGTTGGTGGTGACATTCGTTTTTGGTTAATCACAGGTTTAGTTTTAATTTTTTTATTTTGTTAATTATGACAAGGTTTGTTAATTATGATAAGATTTGTTAATTGTGATAAGGTTTAATAAGGTATAAGAAGTTGTTGATTATAAAAGTGTGTTAATTTTTATTTATTTATTTGACAATTTACAGTAGGGAATGAGCCGAGGGGCGAGAACGAGCCGAGTCCACAGCCACCACCACTACACAGTAGGTTCTAACTTTTTTTATCCTTTTGGTATCCCCGGAGACATGTCATCGTGGAACGTTTATAGTTAGTAATATGTGTTTTTGTGGGATTTGTTTGAATTGAAAAGGAAATATAAGTCATTTATGAGTAAGAAATATTTCTTATTAGCATAAGCTTTTGTACAACAGCTTATGCTGATAAGCTGTTAAGCTGTTGTTAAACAACTTATCAGAAGTTGTTTTTAAACATCTTATTTTAATAATCTGTTTAAAAAAAGCTTATTTGATATAAATGTATATGCGTTTGGTATTTTTCTTGTCACACATTTGTGAGACAGAGAAAAGGTTAAACTTAAGTTTGTCTACAAAATAAACATCATCAAAGTCTAAATTAGCAGTTCTGATTTTACCTTTACTTGTTATTTTACCTCCTTTGGGATCACTTCCAAAAGCCACAAAGCCTCCATTGTAATCTTCATAGTCTGAAAGATAAGCTTTGTTGCCAGTCATATGGCTAGAGCAACCACTATCCACCACTGCATGATCCTGTAACAAGATCTCTGGATTGCCCTGCACATAAAGTAAGAGAATTAGTATCTCTTAGGGACCCAAGCCATTACAGACTTAGAAATCCCTTTTGGGTCAACATACTCAACCTTCTTGAGCATGAAAGATCCACTGTCTTTGGACACATGATCCAAGTAATTTCCCTTAGGCCTCCAAACCCACCTTGACTTTTTAAGGTCAGTATCCATCTTACCCTTACCAGTATTAACTACTGCTCTTGTCCCAGCAGTAGTCATATTTTGAACCCCAAAAGTTTTAACATCTTGTTTTAAGTTTTTGGGTCTAAAAGCTGGTTTTGTGTAGTAAGACCTCTTGATTGGTGAATATGAGGCTCTTGGTCTTACATTGTCCATTCTTGGGTAAATTGGTCTAACAGCACTACTAGTTTGTGTTGTTTTTGGGGCAAATGGTCTAGCAGTACTAACAGACCTAGCAGTACTAACAGGCCTAGCAGTATTAATAGTTTGTACTGCTCTTTTCTCATTTGGCCTAACAGGATTAACCAAACCTGTTCTGGTTAGTACTCCTGATGGGACAAAAGTCCTTCTTGCTTGAGGGTAGTTCAATTTATTTGAAATTTTTTGATGATTAACCCTTTTAGCATTATCCCATACTGGTTTGACCACCCTTTGACCAGTATTGACCACATTTTTCAGCTTAGGTTCTGGGCTCTTTTTGTCATAAAAATCACAATCTTTGATCAAATGGTCAGTGCTCTTACAATGGTCCGTATCTTCAGTCAAGCAGCTTTTTATTTCTTAAATCTAATTCCTTCTTTCTGAGAAATTTGACCAATTTTATTAACTCGATTTCTAACTGTTGAGTATCATTTTCTTAACAGGTCTAACTGTTTTTTCAGCAGTCAATCTTCCTCATCATCTTGAGTACCAAACCTCAAGAGACTTTGTCTCTGTTAATCTTTGGTTTAGGCACAACTGATTCATGGACTGAATTAGGTTTTTCAATGTTTACTTCATTTGTTTTACCTACAGTCTCACTAGTTTTAGATTTACTATTATCAGTATTAAGCTCAGTTGTTTTTGACTCAATGATTTTCTTTCTAATGACATATTCATCTAAACCTGCAAATGATATGTCAGCTCTTGGGATTAGCAAGTTCCCTGTAATAGGAGGGGGATCAACATGATACCCATCTGCTTTGGAGAACCTATCATTTGCTGGTATGTTCTCTTCATCACTTGATTCCTGACTCTCAAAACCACTCATTTACTCTCACTAATCAGTTCAGATTTGTTACTCATTCATCCAATTGTGGGCCTATCCTTAAACTTTTTATCTTTAGCACTTATTTGATGTTAAGTAATTTATTTAGACCCTTTGATGATTTACATTTTTCTAATCTTAAACTTTCAACTTCAATCTCTTTCCTTATCAACTTTTATAGTTCCATTTTAAGGTTGTTGATTTTTATTTTCTTTCACTTTTGCTCATAGTTTTTAAAACTCATATTTTTCACCCCAAGCCAGTTAATTTTTTATGTCCTAGAATTCTAGATTTAGAGTTCATAAGGCTACTCTTAACCTGAATTTCTAGTTGGCTCTGCTATGTTTTTCTCTTGCACTATCATAGTTTTTTGAAGAGTTTAAAAGATTCAAGACTTTATTTAGAATGTTGTGTACCTCATTGTCAGAAGAACTTGATGAGCTTGTGGAGGTGATGGCCAATTTAGGAATAATTGACTGGTTCATCAAAATCATTGCTCCAGTCATAGCCTCCTAGACCATCTTGAGCCACCAGTGCTTGTGATGATGGTTCATTTGTTGTTGCATTCCTCCTGCCATTATCACCATAAGATCTTTTCCCTTGGTTCCTTCCTAATTTGCATTCCTTAGCAAAGTGCCCTTCCCTATGACAGTTGTAGCACTCAACTTTTGACTTATCAAAGGTAACAGGTTGTTTTCCTTTGAAATCCAAGTTCCTTCCTGTCTTCTGAATGAATCTCTGCACCCTAACAGTCAACATGGCTACTTGCCATCTAATATCTAATTCTTCCAAGTCATCTTGATCAATCTGCTGCAAATCCTCATTATCAAGTGGATGACTCGTTGTTTGTTGTGCAAAGAAAGAGCATACTACTTCATCAGCACCTAGAGTAGACGAAACCTGATTTGTTGAGCTAGTTTCTCCAGCAGTCTTAACTCCAAAATTTCCACTGGCAGTACTAACTTCATTAGTGTTGCTTGTATTCTCAGAAGAAAGAAAAGCCCAGTTCTGAGAATTAGATGTGGAACTTAAAGACCTTTTTATCTCATCTTTATAGACCCTAAGGTTGTTGTAGAGATCATCAATATTAGTCTGGTCTATATCTGGCTTATTTCTTATGATTAAAGCAATATGACTCCATGAATGAGGAAGACTTCTTAGAAACATTTGATTGATATCTTCCTTTGATACTGGAGCAGCATGAACCTCCAATTGACTGATGAGTTTTTGGAAGCTATCATAAGCCTTATCTAGACTTTCATTTGGTGCAGTGGTAAAGTTTTCAAACTGATGTTTTAAAACATTCCTCTGCATCTTTTTGGATTCATCATTTCCTCCAAACCTTGATTTAATTGCAGCCCAGAGAGATTTAGCATCTGGAACATTATGAAACTTAAGGAGATATTCATCAGGTATTGCTAACAGCAAGATGCTCTTAACTCTTTCATGATTTCTTTTGGCAGTCAGTTGTTTGGTAGACTTAGGAGCAGGAGGACCAGATTGTTCTGCTGGTGCAGCCTCTTCTTAGAGATCTCCATCGACAATTTTATCCTATAGGTTATGATCTGTGTGGCAGATATATTATCGCATTCTCATGCTCCAAATATCATATTCTCCCTTCTTGATGATAGGGATTTTCATTGCTGTTATAGTTGGTGGAGGAGAGTCTTGTTCTGTCATCTTCCTGGTTTAATTGTAAATCTGCTTCAAATAATAGAGTTCTTCTTATTCAGAGTTTCCACACAAGCTCTGATACCAATTGTTAGATCCCTTTTATGAAATAAACTGGAACCTTTAGCTTGCAAAGGGTTTGTTACTTTAGAATAAATCCAAGCTACAATAATGAAGAATGATTGCAACACTATTGATTTTGCGGAAAACTATCAAAATGCTAAGATAGGAACAGTATTAAGTAAACACAAAAGATCTTCTATCAAACTCACACTTTATACTATAACTTAAATCGTACTAGGTTACAAGCTATGATTGCTAATTGATCTCTATTGATCTATATCTATTAACTATGCCTAGGGTTCCTTTTGTACACCAAGGAAACCCTAATGGGCTTACAAAACGCGTGAGGAGATAATGCCAGATCTTTACTAATCTAACTCATGCATTTCTCTAAATCACTAACTAATTATTGCTGGCGACACTATACTTACTACTACACAAGCACTAACTATACTAGCAGTATCCAACAATGTAACTTATTTTGTTTTTAAAAACTCTTTTCCTAGCTTAAATTAGGGCTGCAAAAAAGCCCTTTGGTCTTTTAGAAAACATTGAAAAAACTTAGCATACTAAGTTTACATTTAGGTAAAAAGCCATTTTCATAAGCCTTTTTCATAGCTTATATGAATTTCAAAATCCTTTTTCTTTACTGATTATTGTAGCCCATAGGACAAGCTTGACTTGCATATAAGTCATTAAGCCATAAGGATCGCTTAACTAGCTTAAAAATAAGCTAGAAAGTGTCCATAGGGATGTTTGGCTAACAATTTTAGCCAAACTTCTTATTTGCTTATTTGAATATTTTAGCTTTTAGTTTTGCTTAATGTGTGTTTTTATTTGCTTATTAGGTTAGGTTTTAGGCCCTTGTAGCTTATTCAGCTTAGGTTTGAGCTTATATAAGCTTATTTGCAAGATTAGCTTAAGGATTAATGCCTTTTAGTTTTCCTTTAAGTTAAATTTGTCTTAATGCTTTTTAAAGCTTTTCCAGCTTATTTGCTAGCTTGTTTTTTATTCATAGTGCTTATTAGGACTAGGGTATAAGTTGTCAATAGCTTATTTGCTTTTTCTTAGCTTATTTAGCCTTTAAAAGTCAAACAGTTTAGCCCTTAAGCCTTTTTAGTTCTTTTTAGGTATACTGTCACTTATTTCAGCTTATTTATGGCTTATCATAAGCTTTTATAGAAAGCCATTTCATAAAAGTTACTTATTTTTAAGTTATTAAGCTTTTTCAAAAATTAAAAAACGAGGGAAATTCGGAAGTCATGGGTGAGCAAGGCTCGAACCCGTGACCTCCACAACCTCAACCCCGTTTTTAACACACACCTCCACTACAACATGCCCTTGGGATTTTTATGGTTATCCTTTGCATAATTAAATATATAACACCTTTTTAATCATTTTAGCTTATCAGCCCATTTTTGCTTATTTCTAGCTTATTTCAATAAGCTGTAGAACTCGTTTTATTTTTCCTAGGTTTAGCTTACTCTTAAGTACTCTTTATGATTTTTTAGATTTTTATAACGTAGTTTAATATTTTTAATATTTTATTTAGATTAAAACTGTTTTTAATTCATAATAAATAATATAAAAGTCAAAAAAATATATTTCTTTTTTTTAAAATTTTCTTTTATCATTTAGGATTTATAAAAATTAAATTTTCATTTGCAGGGTTAAAATTTTAGTATTTGGGTTTTTAAAGAACGGGTTTTGATTCCCGTTATCGTTTTTAGGTTTAAATCTTTAATTGCTTTCGTTTTTAGCGTGCCTTTACTTGTTTTAGCATATTATTAGTAGAAATAGAAAACCAAATCCAATTTGTGATATTCAAGCATTGTTCCACAAACGTTACCTCGATTTTCAAATTCGCACCTCGTCGGGAAACGACCCGGGAAAGTTTTTTTTAGGGTTTTACTTTGGGTAAAAGTAAATATCCTTTTAAAAGCCTTACGAAATATTTATCTCTTACTATTATTGATATTTTGGGACTACTTATTATATATTTATATTTATATTATATATATATATATATATAGTAAGAAATCTTTTGATTAGAGCCACTTTAAACAAGATTTTTAAAATAAATTATATTTTAAAACTTGAATCGATCTATGGAATCGGAAAAATATTTAGAAAGGCAATCTATGCAAATACCACAACTATTTGAAAGTGATGGATTTGTTTATTAGAAAAATAGATTCGAAACTTATGTGAAGTCAAAAGATCTAGATCTTTGGCATGTTTCACTTGTGATTTCGGCTGACCTTTAGATTACAAACTATAATAGAGGTATAAGGAGGGTTGATCTTACGAACTTCGACCCAAAAGGAGAAGGTTTTTAAACGCTGCGGCTTACCTTCTTCGCTTCTTGTTCTGGCGTTTTTCTAGAGAGCTACCGTACTCTTGGACGTATTATTTGTCCAAAAATATTTTTCGCTTGTTTTAAGATACATAAAAATCCAAAAATATTCTTCTTAACCCCATTTTGTTTAATTCTTTATCCCTCTTTAATTCTATCATCATGTATGGATTTAAAGAATGTTCGTCTTGTGTGCGAGCTTGATATAAATCAAAGAAAGTTGTTGTTTCAGATGTGAATTTCGTAGACAAGTTTGTTCTTGATCCTAATTAAAACAACCGAATGTCAGCATTCGACCCTCTCTAATTGTCCCAAGTGTGGAAACCCCAGTATGGTCGATATTAGTTGACAATGTTGCTCTATTAAGAAAGAAATTGAAGGAAGTGTTGGTTTACAATTTGATGATGAAAATGAATTTTTCCAAGACTTCTTAAAACACTTCGGAGTTTCATCCAATTAACTATTAACATTGTTAATGCACTCAAGAGACATTCGTTTCAATCAGGACCCTGGTAAAAAACTTCTTTCACAAAGTCCTCTCATATATTGACCATCATTTGTGTTACGGGTGTTGTGCGTGGATTCGTTAGGCACGGTATCCTTTTGTCTTACGGTTTGGTGATCTCTGGTACTTTGTTAATCTTGTTCTGGGAATCGGTGTTCTCATTATGGGCTTATAATTGTCCACCGAAAGTTACGGATTATCTCTAATCCAGAACCATGCTACAATTAAAACGATTGATGAAGTCCCCACAAACTTGGCAAAGTTTTCATCCGACAAGGCTATCTGGAGATGAAAATTCTTTCACTTAGTGATTCCAATCTTAATTTATGATGATTTCTCCTAACCCAACTCCACAACCCACGACGTTATTCTTATGAGTTTTGTCTTTATGGAAGGATGCTCATTTGGTCACGTTGTCCACCTTAAGATTCTGCTTCAATCTATAATCCGGAATCGTGTTACAATCAAGACTTTAAAATTTCCCATAAAATTTTCAAAGTTTTCAACAACAATATATTTATTGTACCCGCTGTGGGGGCCCGCATGAGACTTTTAAAGTCACAAGTTGAATTCTATGAAACCTTGTTATGAAAATTGCGGGGGTCCTCATGAGACTTTTCAGTGTCAACCGATGAACCAAAATTTCGATAAATCTAATTCTTCTGGTTTTGACCAATTTCAACCCGCGCAATTTCTCGTCATTCATCAACCTCCTCAAGAAATGAGAATGGAAGCTTTGCAAGCCCGAGAAGACCTAATGAAATCGATACAAAACTTTTTGAAGAAGTTTAATCGTATATCTTTTAGGGAAACACCGAAGGTTTTAATACAAGCTTGGGACAAATTTTTTGAAGTTAAGCATGCTCAACCCGAGGATGTATAAGAATTGCTTAATAAACTTCTTCAAGATTTCAAATTATAAAAGAGGAGTTGGCTGATTTTATTAATACTCTAAACTAGAATCGTCCTGCCTTTTGCAACAATGATGATGATGACGAGGAGTATACTATTGCAATCACACCCGTCTTACCGACTATGGAGCCCGATAACTCTCTAAGTATAGGGGACGAGCATCTTAGCACTATTCCGGAAACGGAATCGGATGAATTAATAAAGTCTAGTGTTGAGAACCTTGTCCCAATCCCAAGTAAGTCCGAGGGTATTTACGACAGCATGTGTGATGTGCCTTTTTGTGTCAATTCAACCCCTCTTGAAGCTTTAAAAGATCATTCTGAGATTCTCCTCGATTCCAATGATAATTATTCTTCGAGTGATGACGATTCTCTTTACAGTGAGGACATCGATTATGTCGATACATCACCTCCTGATTCTAAGCTCGTCAGCTTAGAGGAGGTAAAGGATTTTGATCCAGAAAATAGAGGGATTGATGATGATATTCTTTTAATCAAGGATGATATCTTCGTGAGAAATTGTTGCATATTAATCTTCTTATTGCTAAGATTGAAGCATTAAAAGACAATCCCACTCCATCTTCTGATTTTGTGACCAAGTCTCCCTCCACATCTCCTAACTCTTTCCTGGAGGAGACCAACATTTCTTATAATTCTTTACCCGAGTCCGAGACTTTCTTCTTTAATTTGGAAGAGAAAAGTAGTGGCAATCCCACTTCTTATACTGATTTATCTCTTCCAGATTATGAAGCATTCTTTTGTGATAGTGAACCCGATTTGGGGGATTTCACTATGGATGTGGTGGAGGATATTTTTGATAATCCAACACGTGAACCAAGAGTTCATGTGCCTAATGTTTTGCCCACGCATCCCACCCTTCATATGGATTTGGATTTCACTCTTTCTAGTGATTCCCTCGGATCCGACCTTGTAGTTTCTTTTCCTTTCAGAACTAGAAACAAGTTTTTCGATCCAGGGATATTCATTGAAGTCCAATCCAAGAGATTTCTATCACCGAATGAATTTTTTATCTCATTCATCTGTGATCCTCTTTCTCCAGTGTTTGACACTTTGCTCCCATTTTCATCCAAAAATGAGGACAACGTTTTCAATCCTGGTATTCTTGCTCCTAATGCGGAGACATCTCCTCATCTGTTATCTCATTAGGGCTTTAAAGCTTTCCAGCTCATTTCTGAAAGCCCGATGATGACTTCTGGAGGGGACATTCCTATCTTGGATGTTCCGTTTCTCCATTTCTATCCCCCATGAACAACTCAATTCGGGGGACGGGTCAAGCCTAGTGACCTTAAACAAGGGCTTTGTGTAACACCCTCAAATCTGAGCACGTAACGGAATGTTGAATATCCGAGGGCGTTACATTTTTGGATCAATAGAACAAGATCTGAGAACGACTACTAAACGTGTCATTTGAAAAAGATACATTGGATTAAGAAAATACTTGTTTGTTACATAAGCCCATGGCTTTAATTTGTTCAACAATATAAATAAAGATTCCGGTTTATAACAATTGTCCCCAAAATGTAATAAGACCCCAAATCTTAAGTGTTGACCCTTCAATTATTGACTTCCAATGTATCATCGCACCTCGTGCCTTATTGACCTGAAAAACATGCTTAAAACGTCAACATAAAGTTGGTGAATTCATAGGTTTATGTAAATCAATGGTAGGACCGCAAGATTTCCAAGTGTATGATTTAGCAACACATGCAAACATCATAAAAAGTTATTACATTTTCCTAAGCTCATGACACTGAAGCTCGACATGTATGAATGCAATATATTGCCAATGAATGCCCGTGAATGATGTTCTAACCCGAAACATCCTAAATCCGACATGGTATACGTTCGTTCCCAGTGATAGCTAATCACCCGAACGGGGATTGTCAATCCCAAATAGATCTATCTATAACATTCGCGCTCACAATCCAGTAATTGACAGTTCAGGATAAAGGGCTTAGTGGGTTATCGCTACTTAGGCAAACAAGTAATCATTGTATAAAATGTACACTTGCGTCCAATTTGTAAAACAGGCATGTTCTCACCCCAAGGATGTAAATCATTTAAATAATTGTAAAACATGGGGCTATGAACTCACCTTAGCGGGTGATTCTCTGAATGATAATAAATATCCAAGTAAGCAACGAATCACACCGTCAAGTACCTAAGTAAATACGGCTAAGTCTTAGTCTACATATTTAGGCTAACGAATCATTGTATAAACCAAATTCCATTTCAAGTTTATATATACTGTTATCACTTGTGTGGTGGTGCACATGGTTATTGTAATTATATCCGTTTGATGGCTCTTGGAAAGTATACGATTTCACACGATCTAGTATGCGTGTAAATGTTTATTAATAAATATCCATATTTATTAAGTCGTGGTTTAACTTTTTATAATATACGATAATTATATTACTTGTCTGATTCGTTAAGTGTTCACAACAATCACTTTTGTTTATAATTCACCCTTGAGTTTCCTATAAATACAAAACAGCCCTTGGATTTTTAAATATACTTTATTTACGTTTTAAACCCCCAAGTCTCATTAATTACACTTTCAGTCCCTAAACTTTACAAGGTTACATTTTAGATCCTTATAAGTTTAGAACAGTCCTTAAGTTTCCAGAATTGACAGAAACAGTCCCTGGGCTTGTTAACTTTAGCAATTTACAGTTTTGACCCTGTAGTTTGTAAATTTACACTTTTAGTCCTCTGACTTTGTAAAAATTGCATCTTCATTCCAATTAAATCCCAACAAGTGGCATTTCATTTTGTTAGGTCCAAATAAGTTATCAAAACTGTTTTGGCTTATAAATAAGCTCATCGAGCTTATTTTTGGCTTAACGGGCCTTATTGGGCCCGTTAAGGTCCGTTTAGCGTTTTAAAGGTCCGTTATGGTTTTAATAAGTCCAAAGGTCCTCAATAAGCTCAGTGGGGCCTGATAAGCTGTAAATAAGCTCGAGGAGCTTATTGTAGCTTATTTCGAGCCTATTGGGCTCGCAAGCCCAATAACTCGACCCGATGAGTACCTTAAGAGTTTCTTAGGCATTTTAGCTTATTTTCGGTCCTTATTAAGCCCAATAAGCCTATTTTTGGTTTAGCTTATCAAAATAAGCTAATAAGCTCTTGTAATTGGCTGTTAGGTCCATCAAAGGTCCGAATGGGTTTCTAAATGGTTTGTCGCAGCCCATTAGGGTCCATTAACTTTACTTAGGCCCACTAAGTCCATTTAGCTTACCCAAGTTCACCAATAAGCTGTCCGAGCTTATTATGAGCTTATTTGCTCGAATTGGGCTTGTTGGACTCGGTATGAGCCCGTTAAGAGTTTTAAAGGATCGGGCTTTATTTTATTAGGTCCAATAACTTGTCCTAGGTTAAGATAATACTCTTAAGCTAGTTAAGCTCGCAAATAAGTTGTTTAGCTTATTTGGAGCTTATGGGTTTCATTGGGTTCACGGTAGTAGGCTACAAGCCTAATGAGGGTCTGTTTGATTTGTACAAGGCCCATTGTGGCCCGTTGATCCCCCTAGCAACATATAAGTTTTGATACAAGGATCCAGCATGATATTTCGTTCGTTAGCTTATATATATTCGTTATGTTACACATGCGAACGTTTATTAATGTCGTATATACGTTCCCACACCACCACGTCATGTTTACAACAAAAGTTTACGTATAGTTTCATTATCAATTCATGTACAAGGTATATTACTTATGTCGTGGTCCATATTTATGTATCAAGGTTATTGTTTGTGTTAGCTTTTATATATTTATCACCACGCAAGTTATTAAACGAAACCATAATGCTCATAACACGTCCATTTTACATTTATCATGCATGTTCCCAAGCTAGTACGTCATACGTACATATACTTGACCCTTAAGCTAGTTTACAAGAGAACGAATACGCATAATACAATTGTAATGAGTTGTATGTGACTTACAATGGTCCTAGCGTCTTGGTTATGAGTTGTGAACGTGTGGCGAGCTAACCCTTAGCTCGTATCTCCCTTGTACACTCTTGTGTGTCACTAGAAAGGTCTAAAACAAGTATAATGCGAGTGACCTAAGCAAAAATCGTGACTTCCAAATGGTCCTAGCATCTTGGTTATGAATTGTGGACGTGTGGTGAGCTAACCCTTAGCTCGTATACCCCTTGTGCACTCGTTGTAATATCCCTTAGCTTGTGTCATGTTCTCAAATGTGACAAATGGGAGTGTATGGTTGTGTTTTGTGGTTTGAATGAGAGAAGAAAGTATATAAGAGTTTGGAATCTTGTTAAGTGAGCTAGTGAATGTTATTTATAGGACAAGAAGCTAGTTAACTCTCTTGGTTTTACAAACAACCCACACCGAACCAAGTTTGTGCCTTAGGAGGTGGTTTCATGGGTTTTTAGTTAATCACCCATGGTTTTGTTAATATACCACTAAGTACAAGCTTTAATGAGCCTCAAGATGTACAATATTTACTTAGCTAGTAAAATCTTTAGGCTTTTGTGGGTTGGGGCTTGGTTAATCGCGACATAAGAGGGCAAGAAGCAAAGGAAATGGTTATTAACCTTTGGTTAATAATCTAGTGGGAGACACAAGGATATTTCCTTAATTATCCTTGAATTGTACAAGATTGCTTAAGATGTTAGATCATGGTTTGTGTGTGTTCTCTTAGTTTGCCGGGCCTAGGAGGATCAAGGAAACAAAAGGATCGCTATCCAATGGTTAACAAGTTAGTAGGGGACCATTAGGACTAGCATTTATGAGGATTAGAATGTACATGTACTTGTTAAGATCATTACAAGATTTCTAAGGATTTCTTAGGTGTATGTATGTGTGCAACCGGCCCCTAGTGGCATTTGACACAACAATTGATTAAATTTTGTGTTGAGGTTATAAAAGTGGGTATTGGTTTGAGTCTATGTAAGTCTAGGTATTTCCGGGGTGCGTCCAAATGTATTTTATCGCGAAACGTAACCCTTTTACGTGACCGACAAAATGAAATACGCAAAGTAATTAATTATCTTCTTAATAATTAATTATTACTTGGTTGGTGTAACCTTTAATTTATTTGACGACCGTTTACATTAATTGTTTATTTCTAGTCTACACGATTTAACTTAAAAGAAATTATTAAAAGTAAACGCGTATCAGACTAAAATAAATAGTGACGGATAATAATTGTCTTACAATGACATGAAAAATGAGAACTTCGGGGTTAAGAGGCCACAATTGAATGTTATATAGTTGTGTGTAATAATCGGTGCCTCGCACCATAATATATCGCTTATGTCCCATTTTACTTGACCCGACCAAAATGAAAATACAGCAAAGTAATTAATTATTCTTCTTTTAATATATAATTATTAATTGGTTGGTGTAACCTTTATTTATTTGACGATCCGTTTACATTAATTGTTTTTTTCTAAGTCAACACACAACTCCATCTGTAACATCGGCTCTACACGATTTAACTTAAAAGAAATTATTAAAAGTAAACGCGTATCAGACTAAAATAAATAGTGACGGATAATAATTGTCTTACAATGACATGAAAAATGAGAAATGTTACACATCGTGGGTGGCAACCCATGCTTATCCTAATATAATTATATAGTAGTAATGAATAAGTGTGTTGTGAGGAGGCTCGCCTCTTCCTTTCTCGTGCTTTGTGTTTTTTGTATGTCCAGGATTGCCCTGGATTTTGAAGCCTCTCGTGCTTGTGGTTTTGTCCTTCGTTCACTCGAGCTTCAATCCTTAGCATGATTATGGGAATCCAATATCCAATCTTATCGACTAACGTTTATCTTTATGCATACATAATAAACGGCTTTAGATTTACGTAGAGACCCTTCTTAAAACATTGAGGATAATATTCAATTCTAGTATGGGGGGATCTATCGATTTGATTGTGCCTGCAGCCATTGTTTTCACGTAATCCCATTTTTACCACCAAAATTAAAAAAAATATTGTGATTATGTGCAAAAAATTAAAAAATTCCAAAAATAAAATAAGTGTTTTATCATAATGTTGACTTTTCTGCTGGGTAGAATAAGAATAAATTTTGACTCGATCGAGCGTATTGAGCTCTAGCTTGTCCCTTAACTTTAAGACTAAGCATTCGCGGATCTTTTTATTTGCGAAGAATGAGAAATGATAGAGTTAATTATGAGTTAGATGTTAAACAAGGATTAGTTGGAAATCTTAAGAGCTCATAAGTGTAGTTTGTGGCTTTTCTATCCCATAAGCTTCTAACCGGACTAATAATACGTGCTCTCTTCGAAAATTAAACTTAAATCAATAATTTTTGAAGTATGGTCAATATCAATAATTTTAGTTCAAATTTATACTTAGATTTTCTAAAAAGAAATTTTCTCTATATCGTTGTAATTTAAAGTGTTATGCAAAAAAAAATTGAAAAAATGAGGTAACAATAATAATAAAAACTGTGGACTGATAAAAGTTTACTGCATCTTGCCGGCTCACAACCGATGTTGCAGTCTTCTAAATAAGGCACATAGTAATTAACCGAGACTGATAAAAGTTTGTTGCATCTTGCCGACTCACAACCGATGTTGCAGCCTTCTAAAAGATCAAGGATTTCCTTAGTTTAAAGGATGTGTGATTATATTAAGTGTAGTAAACGTGAATTAATAAATATAGGGAAAATCTCTTTTTCTTAAATTTAAATATGCTTTTGAACTAAGACTATTTTGTTTTAAGTTTTGATTTTATGTATATACGGGAAACCCAAGAGTTTTGAAACCAAAGGTCCGTGAGTCCTGATACTACTCTCTATGAGGTTTCTAAAGCCTGGTCACTTAGCCACAAGGTTGGGATGTGCCGAGACAAAAGTCGCTACATGGGATGATCTCGCCTTCAAACTCATTACTTTTGGGTGGAACGTGAAGCATAGAAATTTTGCAAAACGTTTGATCTGTGGTTAGAATTTGAAATTAGCACATTCACCTAAGATATAATAATTGTCGGGAGCGAAAAGTTTCACAAGGGACAAGTATGAGTAGTGTTAGCATCTTAACTTATATTTAACGGTGATCTCGTTTTTGAGCTTGGTTTGGGACAAGTGAAAAGTCGGGGATGATGAATTTATCCTTTTGGGCATTTTAGGATTAAATTGCATCTTATTCCGTGACCCTAAAGTTATAAAAATAACGAAAGTCATACGTTCATGTTAGTTGCTTAAAAAGAAAATTATAATAAAATGAAAAAAAAGGAAAAATACAAAAATATGTGTGGTAATAAGTGTAGATTTTTAAAAATGGTCAAAACGGGGCTTTTCAAAGCTATTGATTCTTTAATTCACCTCGATGAACACTTAGCTACTTTTCGAGGTAATTAGTCGAGGGGGATTGAGATACTTAGTTTTCTAAAATGTTTACTTATGGCATTTAGTGAGGACACGTCAAGATCTTAGTATGAGGGATTTTGGTATGTGCTTAATTACACATACTTTTTACCAAATAAAACAACCTTAAATGATCAAAAACGGACATAAAATGTCAAATATATGCTTGTTTTGTGTTATTTACTGTGCAGGTATCGGATATTAACATAAAGACAAAAACAAAGCCAAAATGACAAAACCGAGCACGGGAATAGAAAGAGCGTGAAAAAGTCAAGTCAAAAGTCAAAGTCAAATGTCAACAAATCAAATCCGAATCTGAAGAAATCTTAAATGGGCCAACCCGCACCCAAGTTAATGGGCCGAGTTAACCCATTAAGCCTAATACTATAAATCTTATAGTATTTAAAAAGCCCTAAAGTCCACCACACATAATCGGCCCAAAACAAATTTATAAGCCCAACATCTCTTGTTAACCCATACACCCGTTAACCCCAATCCAGTTAAAAACTTTACACCACAAGTCCTTTTACCCCATTTTCTATTACACCATAAGTCCTTATGGTTTTACACAATTGGTCCTTAAGGACTAACATGGTTAGTCCATATTGAGTAACACAATTACTCCCTCTACACAACACCCTTAACCCTGTTAACCCTTTATAAACAAAACCCCTCATCCCGCCAAATCCATCACTTTCACTATTCACTCTCCCACTTCACGTGTTGCCCTGCAACCAGACAAAACCCTCAAAACCTCACCCTAGAAGCTTACAAAAAAGTTTTCCATTTTTGCAATCCTATGGAAGCGGATTGGACAATGAATCAAGGGCTATAATGAAAAGGCTTGGTGTCTTTTACAACATGTTGAAGAGTCACAATGGTGTCTTTTACCTTATTTAGAAATTGTCATGCAACACTCGGTGAAGAAGCATTAACTGAAACTCCATCATCATGTATCAAAATTGGCTGGGTAACTGTGTTAAAAACACTAGCCGATTTGGAAGTATTTAAACAATACAACTCTTCACATGACTTGGCCTTTTGAAAAACAAAAACTTTTGAAATTTTATTAATCTTTGCATAATTGGTCGATTTTATTTCATTGTTAAGTTATTTCATTTTCAAATGACTCTCTTGAGCAAGTTGTATAGTATCCTCTGAATCATACACAGCAGGAGGATCATGCTTATAAGTAACACGTTGCCATTAAACAAACTCTTTTGCTTTTTCTAAACTTGCTTGAGATAGTGTGGATTTTCATAACCAAGAGCCATTTTATGTTTTGTCTGGTAAAATGTGTCTGGCTTAGGTGAAAGCATATGCATCGTTTGAATCGATTGCCCTGTTTTAACCAAAATGTTATTTAATTCCTTGATTTGCTTTTCTGACTCTATCAGTTTATCAAAAAGCTCGTTTTCACATGTTTTGAAATCATCTTTCAACTTTTTTCTTTCTTCTTAAAGATAGGAAATAGTTGATTTTTTCCTTTGAAAGCTGGTTATTTAGATTTGCAATTCCTCATTCAAAGTCGTTATTTATTTAGCAGAACTTAAGTGAAGTGCATTTATCTTTTTAGTAAGACACTGTTCTTGAT